>JAJOOR010029855.1:0-16474 GCA_036250505.1 Solanum acaule | reverse complement strand
TCGGCCCACCACCTCCCTCATCTAGAACAGAACGAATCTCCTCAGCCCTCCTCAAATACTCCACAAACTTCTGGGTAATTGCTTCCTTAATCTTGGGATTCTTCTCATATTTCAGATGAGTTTTAAAATACTCCAAAGCATTCATATATAGAGAGAAAGCCTTTGCATAATTTCCAGCATTATCTTCCTCAACTGCTTGCTTCACATAAGCTACTGCCTGCTCCTTGAAATTGCTATACATCTTATAATCACAAACCACATGCAAAATTCAAAGCTTGAAACTTTTAACAAGCAAACCGAACCCACGTTCAACAAACTATACCTCAATCCTCCTCAAGTCTTACTTTTCTTACGATTTCCTGTTCACCAAAAAACAACTCTGTCAAGAAACCAAGTTATCATTTATAACCATACAAACAACAACAACAAACCCAGTGCAATCACACAGGTGGGGTTTCGGGAGGATAGTGTGTACACAGACCTTACCCCTAACTACCCCTAACTAGAGAAGGTAGAGAGGCTGTTTCGGATAGTCCCTCCGCTAAAAAACAGATGAAAAATACAATAGTAGCAACAAGATTGTTATTTTTAACTATGTTTTCCAAAAAAACAACAACCCCTTCTGCATATGATCAAAATCAAAGAAACCCAGTTCAGGAAACATCTATATACTTCAAGTAAACAACACACATAACTCAATTCGATCAATCATAAATTCTAGTTTGAATTTCAAAACCAAGCTCAATCTTCAAAATTCTTTCCCCAAAACCACTCAATCAGAAACCATATCCTTAAATTTCAACTATTTCTTCAAAATCAACAAACCCCAGACACCAAGTTTCTCTCTTTTAGCTATTTCTTCCAAAAAAACAACAACCCCTTTTGCATCTGATCAAAATCAACCAAAACCAGTTTTAGAAGTACCCAAATATAACTGATTCATTAAATCTAAAATTCTAGTTTTCAAGATCATGATAAGTAATACATGCAAAAGCAAATCCAAAACAAACTACGAAAAGGGTATCTGAAATTGAGGGAAACGAAATCAACAAACCTGTAAATCAGCAAAAATCAAAGCTCCAATGAAAATAAAAAAAATCCGGAAAATTCAACTTTTTCAACGAACGCGTTATAGAATCTGCAAAATTTTGGAAAATTTGGAGAAGGAATTTTAGTTAAAAATTTGAGATTTGATTAGTTTGGAGTTGGAATTTAGTGGTGTCAACTTCCAAATCACAAATTCCAGAAAAATCAGACTGGCAATTCCTCCTCCTTTCCTTTTTTTTTTTTTTTTTTTTTCTCCTTTGAACTTTTTCCAATAAAATAAAATAAAATATAACCAATTTCAGATTGAGTATAATTATTTTATATTTATGTCAAATCTAAATAATTTGATTTTTAACAAAAAAACATACTATAATGATAATAGATATTGGTAATGTTTATATTATATAAAATATTCTTGTCCATGTTACCAAGCATGTGTGACTTGGAAGGTAAAATTTTATTCGTATTGAAGGTTCGTGTTGAATGTTTATATTAACTTACTATAATTTTAATGAAGTCAAAATGTATATTAATTAATCTTAGTTGAAGTGAGAATTAGGTCTTGATCGTGTTATATTCTTTATCATTGATACTTTACTATATGAAAAAATCTATCCCATTGAATGATCTTAGTAATGTACTAAATCTAAAGAATTGAATAAGTTTTCTAAAGAACATAATCGAGGACAAGAATTTTGTGAGTAGAAAAAGAGCACAACAAAAATTAAAAAATCTAATATGAGATATATATATATATATATATATATATATATATATTTGAAGTTTAGCTATACATAAACTTCGTGCAAAATATATACAATTTTGTCATATACATACTCGGATTCATGTAAAAATATTTAAAATTTTGCCTTATATAAATATTCAAAGTTGGCTTTGACAAATCAAGTAAATTTTTGAGTAATAATATCCAAAAATTTGACCATGGCAAACTAATACCACACTTCAAAATGTCCAAAGTTTATCAAACTTCAAACATGAACTCTTATAATTCTATTATTTTGTTAATCAAATTTCATACACAAATACTTATAATTTCAGTCCTATATATTTTAAGCTATTTCGAAATTAATAAGTACTGTATATAAAAAGTAACGACAATAGCTTCCGATACCACTTAAATAATTATTTCAAATGTAGGTATTTGTGCACTTTCAAGAAAAATCACAAATAATATCAAATTATTTGAAAATAAATATGAAATTACACCCAATAACCTAAAAATAGATAGTTACTATCTCCGTCCACTTTTAATTGTCATAGTTTCCTTTTTTAGAGTTAAACTATAAAAACATTGACTAATATTTTATGATGTGTTTTTTCATCATATTAATATGCAAAAAAAATGCAATTTATATACTTTTCATACAGTTTTTGAATATCTATTTTTTTTAAATATCGAATAAATGTAATCTAATTTAACTTTGAAAATTAGTTAAATTGACTTTCGAAAAACGTAACATAACAAATAAAAGTGGATGGAGAAAGTAATAATTTAAGACCACTTATCCTCATGGTGGTACGTTACCCTAATAAAGTTTTGCCTAATGAAAACTAATTTGTCTATTTATTCACATTACAACTACTAAATGTTGGATTAACTAATAAAGGAAATATGAAAACTTGTGTTTACTTTTGAATGAGAAGATAAGAAATTTAATGAACCTTAGCTTATTCCACGCTGATTAATTTATTTTGTGACACGTAACATGTCAAAAAGAAATATACCCTCTATATATACATAGTTTTTAATTTAATGGATAGCAACATTTTTTAGTTCTTGCAGTATTACTCAAAAAATGGGAAATAAAGCCCACTTCTTCTGCTGTTTATGTATCTATGCTTATATGACCACTTTTCCTCCTGGTAAATTTCATCACTCATAAATTGTAGTAGTTTAAGATAAAGTTTAATTTTGTTGAATCTAAAAGCTTAAAGGTTAAGCTGTTAGAGAGAATAGTTTTATTATTTAATTATATTTTTAATACGTTTTTTTATTTGTGGGTCTAATTCTTTTTCATGGCTGAGCATGTGGAAATTCTTTTTGATATGGGTGACAACGAGATTTTGATTCAGGACTTTTATCTGCTCTGATACTATGTTGAAGTGTGTGACTATCACATCTAAAAGCTTAAACTGATAGAAATAATACATTTTTATTATTTAATTATATTCTCAACAAATTTCAATTTGTTTGTTCGATTTGCTTAAGAAGTCTCATCAGTAGAGGGAAGGGATACCCTCCTTTACTAGCTTTTGGGGTTGAGTTAGACCCAGGTGCCAAATCATTACGTTTCAAGAAAAAAAGTCTAGGAGATTCACATGCGGATATACTGATATTTAAGATCTAAATTTTATGAATTTAATATTTAAGGTTTTTTAGCATTGAACTCATTATATTTCTGAAGTTAATGTGTATATTTGTTGCACTTTTAATGATTTTTTATACGTAACCTTATGTTTCGTGTCAAAAGTACTGAATTCAGATAAATCCAGTATTGTAATATTGGATCCTCCCTTGGTCAGCATCTATTTTTTTTTTGTTGCAGTTGACATGATTGAGGAGGTTGATGTTGTACTCAAAAGACAACATGGGAAGCACAAACATGGTGAAATTAAACTGTTTGTTTTTGGAGACTCATATGTAGATACTGGGAATTGGCCAAAATCTATGTCTAGTTCTTGGAAACAGCCTTATGGCTTCACTTATCCTGGTTATCCTTCTGGAAGATTCTCCGACGGCCTCGTACTCACTGATTTTATTGGTACGTGCATCGTCTGTGTCACTAATGTTTGCATTACATTATGTTATTTACATGCATAACGTAACATCTCTGGGGTACCACTCTTCTTTGAATCCTGCTAACGTGAAACATTTTGTACATCAAACTGTCCTTTCTTTTCTTTTTAATTCTTTATATTAGTGGTCTCAAATGAGGGAATTAAGACTATCAAAATCATGAATTGAATTAATAGTTAATAAATTAATGAGTTATAGACTAACCAACCCATCCAATCGGGGGTGGATTTTACTTTCAAAATTAAATTATGATAAACGTGAACACATGATCTTTCCACAAAATCAAGTATTCTATGTTCATATTTCTTAGAATTTGATCTTATATAGTCTGCTGGATCATGTTTCCGAAAGACTAAAAGATGTACTTGGTTTAATATTGAGTTATTTGCTCGATCGGAGTAATAAGGCCAGAATGATTTTCATGACTTAATACTTTCTTTTTTCTCTTTTATCTGAATTCTGATGATGTACTCATGTTCTAGAAAATCTCTAAATTTCGCATTTTCAATAAGTTTAAATTTCTATTAATTTTTTTAATTACTTAATATTTGACTTTGTAATTAATTAATGCAGCTTCATTCCTTGGTATAAAATCTCCACAACCTTATGCTAATAGAAAGAAAATATCATCACATGAAATGGATAATTATGGGGTAAATTTTGCATATGGAGGCACAGGTGTATTCAATACTTTTGTTAACCAACCAAATATGACAACACAAATAAATTATTTTCAACAACTTGTTGAAGAAGAGGAACAAGTGTACAACAAAGAGAAGATGAGTTCATCAATTGCTATGGTGTCTGTGGCAGGCAATGATTACGCTACTTTCATCACCAAAAATAACAACAATATGGAGGTAATTAAGTTGTTAAACTAACCTAACTTTTATGTGTATATATATATTCAACAATATGGAGGTAATTAAATAATGTATCTAAAATTGTTTGGTTATCTATATGGTCTTATTTTCTTGCGTTTGCTTACCTAGCAAATGTCTTTGAGAAGTACCACGATGGAGTTCCAACAAAAAATAAAGAAAGAAAGTCATCCTTGATTAAGTCTTAATAATGGATACAAAGTCATCTTTATTAGATAGTGTTTTATCTTCTGTAACGGCCTAATCCGCTAGTGATACTATCCGCTCTGGGTTTAGACCCGCAATGAATTTAAAACACGTCCCTAGTTGGTAAGATATGCTTACTTATATACCCAACATCTTTCATGTGTTTTACCGATATGGGACTTTTTATCTTAAGTTGGGCGTCACACCTTCAATATATATGGAGATTTACTCCACCTAATACTTGTATCAGACACCGGGTGAGGACCAAGTACCAACCCCACCCCACCCCACCCACCCAAAAAAAAAAACACCCATAGAGGCAAGAAATCTCTAGATTTAGCTAGGGAAGTTTTTTTTTTCTTCTTCTTCAGATTCTCATTTCAGTGTCCGTATACACATTGAAATCCGACAAAAAATTGGATTCACGCTAGAAAGTTCCACATTAAGTGGTAAAGCTTTCTCTAACAAAGGTGACTCTGTATCCTTTGACTAAAACCCAAAATATCTGGTTAAGGATGAAAGAATACTTATATAACTCCACCAACCATGGTTCTCTTGCTCTTGATCTCATTATTTTTTAATCATCTCCAATAACTATTTTAAATGTCATTTACTTAGCCAATATAAACAATTAAATCCCCCTCTAAATATAAACAATATTCATTAATTAATTTCTTCTAGTCATTACCATAATAAAATGCTAGATCATATTTTCTAATTATTTTTTTTTTTGGTGCAGGATTTGGGCAATGTTACTGAATCAATATTAAGTCAACTTGAATTAAACCTTAGACGTATACATGGATTAGGAGTTCAAAAAATAGGAATAACAGCAATGGAACCCATAGGTTGTTTGCCAAAAATGACAATTAGTTCTTCTTATGAGAATTGTAGTGAATATGCCAATTCTCTTTCAATATTTCACAATCAAATGTTACATCAAATAATAGACAAACTCAACAATCAAACTAGTAGACCAATTTTCTTCATTATTGATCTCTATAGTGCCTTCATGACTGCCTTGAACATACAACAAAACCATCCAGGTAATAGTTAATTTCACGTATGGTTACTGAACTTTGATCACACGTACGTTAAATTAAGTATGCATTTTGCACCTTATGCACTAATTCGCGGTTTTATCGTGTATTTATTGAATTTTTTCACCCCTAATTAATCTCTCTTTTTTTTTTAGGAAATTCAAACTTTGAGAATCCATTGAAACCATGTTGCATGGGAATTTGTGGAGATAAGAAGAAATATGTATTATGCAAAAATCCAGAACTTTCATTCTTCTGGGATGTAATTCATCCTTCTCAACAAGGCTGGTTTGCTGTTTTTTCTGCTCTTAAGCCTTCTCTAAGTTCCTTATTGTAAACCATATAGGGATAATTACGAGTTTGAACCATTCGATCATTAATTTAATTTATAAAATATGTATAAGTTGTGTATACTTTGTACTCAATATACACATACTATGTATACAATATACATATCTATACACAACATATGCATTGATAGGGTACATGTTATATATATGGCGACCATGTTGGTAAACTAGTTGGTCGAATGGTACATTTTGTAAAAATTATTGTCCCTTATTCTTCTTTATTTTCTTGTATCTTATGGTATGTTAAATCTTCATCATCATGTTTGTGATATTATAAAAGTAAACATTAAATCACACAAATTACTTATCAAATTGGAGTAGTAGACTGAACTACTTCTTTTCCTTCATTTTTTTTTTAGTTTATATTATGTATGTAGTTTGAATTTATGTGAAGTTTAAGAAGGAAATGTTCTTTTTTTTAAAAAAATTATATGGTCTTACCCATGTCATAAATTCTATAACTATGTACAAAAAATTTCAAAGTTGTGATTTTAAACATATTAGTATAACATTTTTTCAATTATAAACTTTTCTCAATAAGGATAAATGAGAAGTGTATCCTTTTTTAGAATGAACTAAAAAGAACAATTGAGAAGTGTATCCTTTTTTTGAACTGATTAAAAAGAACGTATGTCACATATATTTAAATGGAAGATATATGTTAAGGAGACTTACACAAATGTACAATTCGGCCAATAGCTTACCAACTCGAGGATGTATATACTATTTATATACTTCGAATAATGTATATGTTATGTGTAGGTATATATATATATATTAGTATATGTATAATGTGTGTATATTATATGTATATTACATGTAATCTAATAGTCCTATTAGAATTTAGAGAGAATTGGTCAAATTAGAGTTTTGATAGAAAATGAAAGGGAATTTTTATTTTCAGTGGAAATTTCTTTTTAAGAGTAATATTCAACCAAGACCAATAATGAAAAAGGAATATGTTCTTTAGTTGGGGAGATCTTGTGTCTTACAAAGATTATATGTTCTCATTGATGTATATTTTTCAGAAGGCATAATACATAAACACACATTTAAAATTGACTTTATTTGGCAAGTAAGCATTCTAATTTTGAAAGTGTATTTCTAGACATCTCAACTAGCAACTAAAATACTCCAATGTAACTCGTCTCTTATGTGTCTTTGTGAACATTCGACGCTGAGGTGACACGTAAATTTTGAAGGTGTCTAGATAATCATTTTGTAAGTTGGAGTGTTCAACTGATATAATAAAGACGAGTTGAGGTGTCTAAATATACATATTCAAAATTAGAGTATTTACTTAATTATTAGCTAATGCCAAATTTAAGTGATGTTCATGTTAATTTCTTTGACTGATATATGCTTCTATTTGACTCTGCTTAGAATCATTTTCCTCTTTAAAATGGGGACGAGTTGTGAAAGCTATATTTGTCCTTATGGTTCACTATTTAACTAATTTAATTAAGTCATGTTTAAGCTATACACACAATTATATATTATTCGAAAATTTTATATCATCAGGATATTTTTATTTGTTATAATAGATAATTTGTTTTTATCATAAGATTACGAGGAATAAATAATCTTTCATTTAATAGGTGATTGGTCCACCGCCAATTTGCAATTTTCTGTTAGTTAATTAATCATCAGATTAGATAATAACAGACTCTAATAGAACAATAATTATTCCTTCATCCTTAATCAAAAAATTTGAGTTCAAACCTTAAGAAAGAATTTGTCTAGAATAGGGAGCGCTTTGCCCCACCTTCCCCTCTCCCAGTCCCTCACGATAGAACGTCTGATTGAAATTTGAATTAGTTGAGCTCCAAAATAAATAAGCAATTAAAATTATAAGAAGTGTAGTGGGGTGGGAATATTGAACATATAACCTCTTATAATTGCAAAATAAAGCAAGAAAAGTTGAATTATTAGCCACTTTTGTGATGCACAAGATATGCTAGCCCTTACTAATATTAGAAGAAGTAGTAGCTAGCTTGTAAGATGAGTGAGACATTTTGCAAAATTGGCCGCCATATTTTTGGTCACTTTCTTCTTCAATTGTTTCCAACTTCAATTCAAAGCTCAACTTCCTTTCTGTCTTCCTACAAATTTGTGGCACTTTATCACCTTTTCCCCAACAAACACTACTACTAATCACTTGCTTTGACATCTCTCTATAACTATATATATATATATGAGAATTGTTGTTTCTCTTGTTTGAGATTTTTCTTTATGTTGTAGTGTAGATGATTGATGAGAGTGAAAACTAAGCTACTTATAGGAAAAGTATTTTGGAATTTTGGTACCCTTTTATCTTGTATTTGTGTGGGGGTATACACTCTCAATAATCTTAATTAATAATTTGTTTGTTGTTGATTGTTATTATTAGTAATATTATTGGAGAAAGGTACTGAAAACAATCTGAACTTGGTGCAAATTATTAGTTTTATTTTCAAAAATTGACAATCTTAAACCACCTCTCTACTTGACTAACTAAACTTAGACTCCCTCGATCTACCACATGACATAGCAGGTGGTCTCAAACTCTTTTAGGAGCATGAAGCTCTTAATAAAAGGCTGAGAGAAGTGTTGAAAACACCCTTTTATAACTTGACGAGAAATTATGGGTGTATTTCATTCAGGTTGTAAGATTGGAGATGTGTTTAAGTTCAGTTAGTCAAATAAATAGTGTTTCTAAGGCTGTCAATAGCTGAAGGATAAAACTGATAATCTACGTTGAATTTAGAAATATTTTCAATACTTCTTATTATTCCATAATTGGTAAAAGATACAATATTGGTCTTTAGTGCCTTTCATTTTGCATTTTTTCTTTTCCAATTTCGAATTAATAAAGTATATTCTACTTTAATAGCCAAAGTCAATAAGAGAATATATCTAATAATAATGATTTCATCGCTAATCTATGGCTAAATATTACTGATAATTTTGTTTGTGGAGATCATCTATATTCTTATTCTAATTGATTTGTTGTTATTCTTCCCTAATTGGTAAAAGATCCATAGGTCTTTAGTGCCTTCAACTTTACTTTTATTTCTTTTATTTCCAGTTTTGAATCATAATAGTTTTTCTTACTTTTATAACCCAAAGACCAAAGTAAATGGCTTGTACCCCTTCTTGGTTATTTTAGGTGTCTTTTAAGATTTTGGCATACAATTTATATATTAAGAAAATTAATTAGTAACATTAAGTTTAAGAAGTTAGTTAATTAAATTACCTGTTATCTTTCCTCAAGATCTTTAAGGATGATATAAGAAGACGATATTAATTAAAGAGAATAATTACTCAAGGGCAATGGCTATTCCATCAACTCAAATTAAGTGATGAGGATATGCCGTCATTGCAGTTTGAATTTGAAATCTTTCATAGGCTCATATTGTCGATTGACATTCAAATCTTGATTATTCATAAATATTTGGGTTTTTTAATCGTTTCCGTTCAACTCTCCTTTTAGAGCTATGCTATCTGAAAATGGAAGAGATAGCTTACTAATCTACTAAGTAAATAGTCTTGGTCAAAAGACATGAAAAATATTTAAAAGTTATAAAGTAGATTATTTGTTAGAGCAAGAATATATTTGAAAACAAAATAATAATTTCTTAAAATGACATTTCCTATGGACCAAATTTAAAGGGCTAAAAAGACACTTAAAAATGAATGAATGGAGTATGTTATAGTCTTTTATTTTCTCTTAACCTAAGCTCAATTAATTCATAATTTTGTTCTACAAAAAATAGTACTTCTTTTGTTGTCATTAAGGTCTTCAAAATCACAACTAACAATAGAATAAAAACAACATTTGGTTTCGCGGGACAAAATCAATTAATTAAACTCAATATGATAATTAATTATCTGACAGATGTTCTTATCAACTAGACTAACATGTGAAAAGCAATATCAAACTTCTTCATTTCATACGTTGGTCCACGATTTAACAAAGACTTGAATTTCGATCAATGGTCATATTCAAAGAGGATATAGTTTTTAAAAAGTTTTTTAAATAAAAACATGATGCATGTACTTAGGCAAGTCTTATGGTGATTCGATTAAAGCTAATATATATCCAATGACTTTGAAAGAACAAGTTCAATGGTTCAAAATGATTGATCTAAGATTCTCTCAATCAATTATTATCAAAAATATTCCAATTCCTTATCCATTATCTTGACTGCCGAATAAGTATATTAACTTTGCCTACTCCACTTTTAGAATGGGTTCAAGTTTCAACCTTTACAATTTTTATTATTCTTCCGTTTTAATTTATTTGTCCGTTTGAATAGGAATGTCTTTTCTTATAATTTTTTAATTTTATTTTTTTATATGACATGTAATTTAGAACCATAAGATTAAAGATCATTTTTGGATATTCTACGTATCTTTTGGTTTAACATGAAAAATTTCAAAATTCTTCTTTACTTTCTTAATTAGATTTAAAATTTCTTCAACTTAACTCTCGAAAAATTAAAAAAATATCACATAAATAAAAAGAGAAAGAAATTTTTAAGAATTGAGTGTGAGTTCTTCCAAAATAAAATAAAGTAATTTTCCTTTTGTAGAAAACCAAACACACACTTATTGTGAAACTTATTGAAAAATTATAGTTACGTGACTATTTACGAAATTTATTTCAAAAGCAAATGAGCCTAATTTAAATTGAGGAATTTTTGCATATGTCAACTCAAAACTAACTTAATTATGCTTCATAGCTATAGTTTGCTAATTACGAGTCGTAGCTATATATTAGAGGGAGGAGAGCGGCGAGTGCGACTGGTAGATGGAGGAGAGAGAAGAGCAAGATTGGTAAAGGGAGGAGAGAGGCGAATTATATATATATATATATATATATATATATATATATATATTTGTCGAATTGTATATGTATATCTATCAAATAATTGTATATATGTAAATGGTATACATATGTATTTGTATATCTGGTGAGCGGGATTGGGAGAGGGAGGAGAGAGGCGAGCAAGAGAGGGAAAATAATGGAGAGAGGTGAATTGTATAGGTATATCTGTCAAATAATTGTATATATGTAAATAGTATACATATGTGGTTATATATCTAGCGTGAGAGATTGGGAGAGGGAGGAGAGAGACGAGCGATATTGGGAGAGGGAGGAGAGAGGCGAGCGAGAGAGGGTATAATTGTATATGTATATGTATAATTTGTATTTGTATATGTATAAAATGGGAGACTAGAGGAAGTAACGAACCCAGAGTTATCAGTAAATGGTGTTAATAGTTGTAATAAAAAATCAATATAAGTCAATAGTTATAATAAAAAATATAATTATGAGGCTACTCTAGTAGGACTAGAGCACACAACCTCAAGTAATTTTCACAACGCATCATAGACCAAGGGCGAACACTCATCGTTTACGACATGGACTACCAGGATATCTAATCTGGTTCGCTTCCCATGCTTTCGCACCACAACGTCGATAAAGACCCAGAGAGTATTAACCACTAGACTAAACCTTTAACTTTTGTTAAGAGGTGTCAATAATTTTGTGTGTGTGTGTATATATAATAAACCAAAATTTAATCTCTACATATAATGTAATTTCCCGACGAAGGGGTATCACTTGACACCCCTCGAATAAGGGTGGGTCTACCCCTGACTGGAGGAGCAGTAATGGAAATAAAGAATGACTTACACACAGTGTGTATTGATCTATAAAGAGGCATACGACAAAGTCATGAAGGAGGTTTTATAAATATGCATGAAGATTAGAGGTGTAGTTGTTGCGTCCACTAAGGCGATTAAGGACATTTATGATGGAAGCAATATCTGATGAAGAACAGAGGGAGTTGCACCATGGTTCATATATCGTTGCCCATTTTTATTTTTTTTGGTAATTGATGAATTGACGCAGTAATTCAAGGTAATGTTTCACGATGTATGTTTGATAGATGACATAATTTGATTGACGAGACTCACGATAAAGTTAAAGCTAAGGAGGCTTGGAGAATTAAGGACCCTAGAATTTAACGGGTTCAAGTTAAGTAAGACCAAGATAAAATACTTGGAGTGCAAGTTTAGTGACGAAACACATGAGATTGACATTGAAGTGAGGCTTGATACCCAAGTCATCCAAAAGAGAGGAAGTTTCAAGTATCTTTTGGCTATTATCCAAGGTAGCAGAGAGATTGAAGATAATATCACACATTGTATGATGCAGGGTGGATGAAATAGAGACTCACAATATTTGAAGTCTTGTATGATAAGAAGGTGTGATCACCAAAATTCAAAGTCAATTCTATAGAGTGGTGATTAGACTAATATATTGTGTGGTGGATTGTTGGTCAGTCATGAACCCTCACATTCATAAGATGAAAGTTGCAAAAATGAGGATGATAAGATGAATGTGTGAGCTTACTAGGAGAAATAAGATTAGAAATGAAGATATCCTGGACAAGGTAGGAGTGACCTCATGTGGAGGACAAGATGTGAGATGTGAGACTCAGATGGTTTGAACATGTGAAGAGAAGATACATGGATTATCCAATGTGTTTGTGTGAGAGATTGACTATGGATGGTTTGAGGAGAAATAGAGGTAAGCCGAAGAAGTATTGTGGAGAGTTGATTAGACATGACATGTCACACGTTTAGCTTACCCAATACATGACCTTAAATAGGAGGCTATAGAGGACACAAACAAACATACGTAGAATGCTAGTAGGTAGTTATAACGTTGTCTCACTTACCCTTTCATATTAGTAGTCGTAGTAATACTCTTGTAGTTTCATGGTCTCCGATTTCTATTACTATTTGTTTCTTCTTTGTATTATTTTGTTGTAGTTATTGTTCCTTTTTTTTTAAGAATGTTTTATTATGTTATCTTGAATATTTTATCATGGTTTCTTCACTTCTGCATTTTTTTCTACGACCTACGTTAATATGTTTTTTCTTGAATCGAAAATCTATCTAAAAACAGACTCTTTACTTATATATTAATATAAGGATAAGATCTACGTATATACTATCAAAGAGTCCACTTGTAGGCATTTGGTATGTAGTTATTGTTATTTTTCTTCAAATTATGTTATTAAAATTGACCACCAACCTTATCACTTCAAAACAGGCGATATCTAAGCCATGTTCTTGTTCTTAGTTTCTATTTTTAAATATTTTTTGCAACAAAAAAAAGATATTAAATCTCTTTTCAAAGGAAAGAAATTACTCCCTTGCATTTAAACAAATCAATCTTAATTTAACCGTAAATTTTTTATATATTTTTTAAATAATTTAACTTGTCAATTATTGAAACTTATACTACTTTCTACGTAGATTACAAATATACAAATTTTATTTTAAAAAATTTAAAGTTTAAAGATTTCATGAACAAATTATTGGTCAAACTTAAATTATTTACATCTTAAAAAATTAAATGTATCAAATAAATTGAGACATATGAAGTAATTATTATTAGGACACCTGTTTGCAAAAGTAGGATCTCGAAAATCATTAAGTCAATGAGAAGATAATAGTATAATTTTTTCATATTAAAATTATCATTGATTATTGAAGATATGCTTATTTATTCGTTTATTTATTTACTTATTTAGTCTTTCAGAATTTAATAATCCCATAAAAAAAAAATCTCAGCACTAGCCGCCGCTAGATATCACTAGAAATTGGTATATATTATTCTCTCGGTCCTATTTTAACGTGGCACAATTAAATTTTTGAGAATTAATTTAGCGTTTTCTGAAGTCTTTTTATAAGTTTTAAAATATTTTGATTTTTTTATTATTATAATTTTTATAATATTTTTTAAATATATAAATTTTATTCAAAAAATTTTTAAAAATTCATCCAAATTCACGCTAAAGTTTAAAAACTTGAATCTTGAAATTTCAAACATATAAATTGAAACATAAAAAATATATACAATAATTGTAAAAAATTAATACCCCTTTAATTCGTAAATTGAAATTTTAACTTTTGTGATATATAATTTAATATGTTGTTTTTTTTTTTATTAAGTATGCTTTTGATCTCTTATTCTTTTTAAATTAAAAATGTGCGACACATAAACATAAAGTATTATAATATCAATTAGTATATGAGGAATTAAATGGTAAAATTATTATTATTTTTCAAAAACTTTCATTCACGAGCAATAAAAATTAAAAATATGAGTATTTTTTTTATTAATTCAAGTTAATTATATCTAAATTGACGAGAACAGTATTATCCCTTCCAAATTTTCATGATTGGTGTGATGCATTGAATTATGCATGTGGATTCAAATTTTAATTATTTATTCTAGTCTTCGACTTCTGTTCCCATCACTTTAAATAGTAGGGCTTCTAAATCGATACTTTTATTTGTCGATTATATTATTTTAAAATGTCTAAAAATATTAATAAATACTTTATTATGTTACATCTATTTTATTCTTGATTTTATTGTTTTTCATTTTTTAATGTTTAGATGATTTATATTGAATAGTAATGACTTAGTAAAATTAATTATATCATTTATTGTTTTTAATCTGTGTGTCAAATTAATACTAACAACTATTGTTGGAGAGAGGACGTAATTATTAATTCTTTTTCTTTTTAACTCTTCTGAGGGAATCTATGTCCACTAAAACCATTTTGGAAGGATTAATAAATTTAGATTTGACGTATCTCTGTAAGTTGTTTTTGTTCGTCACATTATAATATTGCTAATTTTCACATTATAATATTGCTAATTTTATTTTACGTAGATTTTATTAAGTTTTCAGGTTTATCTTGTTGCTACTTTACTTTGTGCTGGTAATATTTGTATTAAAGTATTTAATGTGACAAAAAATCTTTAATATAAGGGTGTAATTTTAAAATGAGAATTATTTTTAATAAAAATAAAACTGATAAAAAGAAAAAGAATTTATGTGAATAATATTTGGAATACTTCATTTAACTGTCATTTTTGTTAAAAAGTGAAATTTGTCAGCAGAAAAAAAAAATACTTTCTTTGTGGTCCTAAATTCAAAAAATAAAAACAAAAACAAAATATTTAAAAAGAAAGAAACGTTTACGTTGCATTGGGATAGAAGAAAGTTCAGTTTTTAGAGAGTAGTGATTGGGGACCACAGCCCAACTTAATTAAACCAATTATGTTAGACGGCTTGGATAGTTAAGAATTCACACGTTTAAAATGTAAAAATAATGAAGATGAAAATGTATAAATGAATGTATGAGCATATTAAGAAAATAAGATTATGAAATGAAAATTTATATGAGACAAGATGAGAGCGACATCAGTAAACAGTAATGGACACAAGATGTGGAAAAAAGAACTCAGATAGTTCGAACGTATAAAGAAAGAGCATATAAGAAAAGTTTGAAAGAGATGAATTGACATGAACTAATAATACATCTTTATTTCATTGAGGATGTGATCCTAGATAGAAAAATTATAAAGGTCGAGAATTAAAATAAAGGATTAGTAGATAATCGAACGATATCTTTAATCTCTTTTTATGAAGAATATAATTATAACTTAGAATACCTTTAAGTAAACATGATAATTAAAATGGACCAAGCTTCGAAAGAGTGATGCAATAATGGCTTGCGTACTTTCTTACAATTTACAATCCCTAGTCAACCTTATTATCCTTGGGTTAGCAAACATTATCTTCTTCTTACTTCCTCCGTCTCCTTTTAGTTCTTATGTTATGTTTTTCGAAAGTTAATTTAATTAATTTTCAAATTAAATTAGATTATATTAATTTAATATTTTAAATTAAAAATTTAGATATTCAAAAACTAGATGAAATTAAAAGTATTATAAATAGCAATTTTGTGTATATCAAATGCTAGTCAAAGTCCTTATCGTTTAACTCTAAAAAAGGAAATCATGACAACTAAAACGGGACAGAGAAAATACATATATACAACTTGAATAGTGTAATTAATTTTTTTTTCTCATGTGTCCAATATACCATAAGTCTACAACTAAAGAAAAGCAAATACGTGATAAAATAATCTCATAATATATCTTAAAATTATTATTTTTATCTCACCAATTAAACGATCCGATGTATATTACTTAACCGGGGGGGGGGGGGGGGGGGGGGGGGGGGGGGGGGGGGGGGGGGGGGGGGGGGGGGGGGGGGGGGGGGGGGGGGGGGGG
>JAJOOR010029854.1:0-20688 GCA_036250505.1 Solanum acaule | reverse complement strand
TTGATAATTTCTATTCATACAACTGATTAGATCGCATTTATAACTTGGTAACTGAATTCAAACTTGTACCGCTCCCTGTGGGTTCGACCCCAACTCATTTGTTGGGTTTTATACTAGATTACGATCGCCTACACCTAGTATTGGATGAGATGTAGTAGAGCATTTATCAAGGATCATGGAGAAATCTCATAGCTCAAGATAATCTATCCATCCTAGTTCCACAAAGATGTACCATGACTTGAGAGAAGTCTATTGGTGGAGTAGTATGAAGAGGTGTAAGTGCCCGAATTACCAACAATACAAAGTAGAGAACCAATAGACCGGTGGTATGGCTCAGGACATAGATCTTTGGGAATGGAAGTGGGAGATGATCAATACGGACCTAATCACTGGTTTGTCGCGATCTCGAAGGCAACATGATTCAAATTTGGTGATTGTAGATCGGGTGACCAAATCAGCCCAATTCTTATCGGTGAAGACCACCTTTTCGGTAGAAGATTATGCCAGATTGTATATTCAACAGATAGTCATACATCATGGAGTTCCTATGTCTATCATTTGAGATAGAAGTGTCCAAGTCACCGCGGAATTTTTGAAGTCTTTCAAGAAAGGTTTGGGTTCGAAGGTAAACTTGAGTACTACTTTCCATCTCCAGACTGATGGTTAAGAAGAGTGTACGATTCAGACATTAGAGGATGCGTTGAGGGCTTGTGTGATCAATTTCAACGGTAATTGGGATGATCACTTACCTCTCCTAGAGTTTCCTTAAAACAACAGTTATCACTCTAGCATCAAGATGGCTCCTTATAAAGCTCTTTATGGGAGAAGATGTAGATCTCCTATTGGATGGTTTGAAGTTGGCGATGCTGGGTTTCTAGGACCAGACTTGGTTCGTCAAGCTATGGAGAAGGTGAAGATTATTCAAGAGAGGTTGAAAACAGCACAAAGTCGTCAGAAATTCTATACTGATGTTAGGAGAAGAGACTTAGAGTTTGAGGTGGATGATTGGGTTTACTTGAAATCTGCACCGATGAAGGGTGTTATGATATTTGGTAAAAATGGCAAGCTCAGTCCCCGATACATTGGTCCTTATAGAATATCACAAAGAATTTGCAATGTAGCTTATGAGTTAGAGTTACTGTCAGAGTTAGCAACAATTCATCCGCTATTCCATGTTTATATGTTGAAGAAGTGTATGGGCGATCCTTCACTTACTATACCTACTTACAATATTGGTATTAAGGATAGCCTATCTTATGAGGAGATACCCATTGAGATACTTGATCATCTGGTTCGCAAGTTGAGAACCAAAGAGGTAGCATCAGTCAAGGTCTTATAAAGAAATCAGTTTATTGAGAAAACTACTTGGGAGGCTGAGGAGGATATGAAGAAGAGATACACACATCTCTTTCCTTCTGGAGAAATTCCAGACCAAGGTAATGACTTTTTTTGTAAACACTCTTTAAATTAATATGCTATGTTGTATTAAATTGCATGTTGGGTGTTTGATTGGGTGTTATATGTTTCCACCATAATTTATATTCAGAATGATCTCATTCGAGGACGAATGTTCTCAAGGGAGACATTGTAACACCTCGTTCTTAGAAAGAGCTAATTTTAGAAAGAACTAAATTAGAAATAGCCAATTTGATATTCTTGCAAGTTATTCTTAATATATGAGTTTTGGGTGAACTTCAAACGAACATAACATTCAGTTCACAATTATTTAGGTGGCCCATGAGATATTAAATCGAAGACGTTGTCCTCTTTGCAACGCCACTGAGTTTACTAAATTCTGAGTTTGGATGAGGGAGATATACCCATTTGAGTTCAACTTGTCCAGTTACAAAAATTCATCCATTTTAAGGACGGGTACTTTGGTCTTTTTCTTACCCCACTAGGCCTACACGTTTTGTTCACTCAATTAGGGGTAAAAGATGATTAAGACCAGTTTTCACTCAAGTCTAAAACGTTCACGAAACTAGGGAAAATTTAAAGAGGAGAAAAGAGAATTTTTTCAAGAAGTTCTTCAAGATTTCGGGGAAATCGCCAAGAACTTAGTTCTTTCGAGGTATGTAAGTTTTCATAGTGATGGGCTTTTTCACCCTCATGCCAATCATGAGTTTCCTTATTTATTTTGTTCATGAGTTTGAGTATATTTAGAATCTTGTTGAATTCTTGAGGTTTTATGGCTTCATTCTTGAATTTGTAGTTTTGTTGAGTTCCTAAGGCAAAGATCTTGCGATTGAGGGTTGTTCTTTAGGGATTTTGAGTAGATTTTGTTTAATTGTGTTTGGTTATTGAATCTAAGGAATTTTGGAACGCCACAGTCGATTCGAGGTTAATTAAGGCATAAAATCGAGAAGAAAAATTCGTCAAAATGTTCTTGAAACTACCTGCGGCGGCGCGCCCTGTGTCAGGAATGCGCCAGTATTACCTACCCCCATCCCTTTTCCATCGTTCGTTCTGTCTGAGTTCTTTTAAATCATACCTTCGCTCTCTTCCTAATTATAACTATACAAACATCATCAAATCATTGAGAAATCTTATATATCAAAATCACAACTCTTGAATTCACATTTCAATTCAAGGAAAGATTAAGAGTAAAGTTCGAGTAATGTCTTTTGAGTCACTTTGAGGAGTCTTTTTTAATCGCTTTGAACTTGAATTAAGACTTGAGTACTTGAGTATGAGGATAATGAGATTTTAGTTCATTTTCCAAATGAGTATGAGGGGACTAAGTATTCCCAAGCATGTCAAACTTTTACATTTAAAATGAGAAGAAACCTTGTTTTCTAAATGAGTTCTTGAGGAGTTTTTTAGTATTATCTCTTTTAAGAGTAATCTTTTGAGTAATTATCACAAATTGAGAAGGAGTTATGTTTTCTTTAAAACTTATGTGCATGAGTTATATATATACACATGTATGTATTATTGGGAGCAGTATTGGGCACCGATATGGGGATGAGTTCAGACAACTCAAAATCCTCATAAACCATGTATGCCAACATGGTAAAAGGATCATACTTTTTCGATAATTCCTTTTTGCTTTTAAGCATAGCTTAGTAGATCCACTTAGTTTAGGATGTCTTATACTCCGATAAGGTATAGGACACTTCTGGCAGCATGGGCAAGACGTTGTATCATGATGTTGCTCATAAGTAATGGTTGTCGGTTAGAGAATCTCCCAACTAAGAGCAAATAGTTTAGTATTACATTTTTTATATGCATTGAGTTATTATCTATTTTTTTAAATCTTTCCTTATAATGAATCTTTATTGTTCCTGTTATATTCAATTGAGTTGAGTTGAGATGAGGTGATTATGTTCTTTCTTTTTATTAGTTCAAGCTTATGTCTATGCTTTAGAATATCACCTTACATGCTCGTACATTCAATGTACTGATACTATTTGGCCTGCATCTTTTCATGATGCAGATATATGTATTCAGGGTCATCAACAGGCGCCCCGTTGATACCACTTGCAGTCTCAGAGTTGGTTTGGTGAACCTCCTTACTTTCGGAGTGTTTCACACTTACTTTGAGTCTTGTGAGGATGTTGTGGGTCTTGTCCCGACTTCCATCATAGTTATTAGAAGCATCGTAGACAGTAGTGTTTTGAGGAGTCTTTTCCATTTCCATTGTTAATGTTTAAGACTTGAGTTGAATTTTTGGGCCAGTTGAATACTTTACATATTCTAACTTATTTATCTTGATAATTTTGAGTTAATCTTTGGGAATTGAGGTTATGTATTGTTCAGTGAGTCTTCCGCTTCCGCTGAGTATTGAGTCAGGCTAAGGGTTTTCTTGGGGACCAACAATGGTTCTCGAGTGATAGTTACATCTGGGTGTAGGCTCGGGGCGTGACATTCAAGTTTTTAATATATGCGACAATACAATATTTCTAATATTAGGATACTAGAAAATGATCATTCATAATCTTAATGAGATTATGGATTACTGCACAAAGCCTGGGTAAGTTATCTAGTATATTTATATTTGCAAACCCTGATTCATTATAAGGAGAAGCAAAAAAGAGGTTTATCTCTGGTAAAAGTAAGGCAATCCAAATTTATATTGTACTAGATTTTTAAAAGGTTGTGCCACCTGTGAGATAGACTTCTAAAATTTTACTTGTATAATAGAAGCATAATTTAATGTAATAGATCGGAAAAAATGATTAAATGATCCCTTATATTTGAATGTCGATCTTAGTTTCTCTTAAACATATCTATAGACAATTTCTGTACTTTAAATTATTCAAAGTTAATTATTTTTTTATTTTCAAATATTTAGCAAACTGTTATTGTTAAATTTAATGAAAATCATAAAATAAATAAAAAAACAAGAGAAAAGGCATAAATCCCCCCTTCAATTGTTACCAAAAAGTGAGTTACACGCTTCAACTATTATGAGGCGCGTTTGAGTTGAAACTAAATTCAAAAAAGTAATTTTTTTCAACCTCCCAGCCCCTGTTTTCTCACTTTTCATGTTCCTCTTCTCTTATTTTCCTTTAGAATTTTTCTTCTTCATTTCTTTCTTAGCACAGTTTTACAATTTGTCACTCAATTTCATCCTTATACCTACAAAAAAGTAATATTTTAATTCCAATTTCACAATGATTCTAGGAATTTGAGACTTTGGTCTCCTAATCTTTACACTTTCTTTTGAAACGCCATGGATCTGAAATGGGTCGAAGCACAAAAGAATCTACACTAGAAACACTATAGATCTGAAAAACATCTTTTCTACTCAAGTTGAAGGGGCAAGCTCATGGATCTTAAATATGTCGTGTGGGTTGGTATAACTTTGAGTTGGTGTCTAGGTTGAGTTAGGATTAATGGGCATGTTTATGTAATTTCCGGAGACCTCATTAAAGCTAAATTGAGGAAGGTAAACATCTAGGATGAAGGTAAGGACCTAAACTATCAAGGAAGGGTGAAGGAGAACCTTGTTTGCTCTTTGGACAGGTTGGCGATTGGCAGCATGGTCGCCCAAGTCACTTAACGATGCGCCAAAGTGCATTTGGTCGCCTAGTGTGCTGTCCCTCCTAGCCTATGCTACTGGAAAAATGGGGGGGATGGGTTGTGGGTCGCCCAATGGGTTGGCGATTCGCCAAACAAACCTCCCCATCGCCTAAGTGAGCTGCCCACTTTGGGAACTTACTGGAAATATGGACGATCTTAAGGGTCATTAGGTGAGTCACCTAAGTGACTTGGTGAGCCAAAGGTGCCAAAGGGCGAGCTCAAGCAGGCCAAGCATAAAAATTGAAGTTTAAGTAAGGGCGTTTAAGTAATCTTTCCTAAACTTGAACCAATACTTTCCCACTATTTTCCTAATAAGTAAATATACTTTTTAAATCCAAAATTCTTCCTTTTTAGTTAATCCCAATTAATAAAACAAGAAACCCAAGAACAACATCTTTCTCTCAATATTTCTCTCTCTAGAGTTTCTCCATGGAAGAACACCAAAAACTTGAAGGTTAGGACTCAAGAATCCATCCTCACAATTCCAATTCGTGGGCAAAGCTTCAATTAAGGTATGGGAACCTTGATTCATGGAACATCTTTCTCCATGAAGCCCTTCAACTCTTGATTTCAAAATTGTTAAATTGTTCAAAAACATGGGTTTCTATTCCAACCATGGGTTCTTCCTTAAGACGATTTTATTATGTTAATTGCATTATATTATGGATGAATTGATGTTTAATGGTGATTTTTATTTTAAAATTCCCTTGAACCCATGAACACCCCCATGATCCCAATTTCAAGTATTATGATGGGTGTATTGATGCAAGATGATTACAATAAATTGTTTCTATGTGAATTTAGTTATTGAATGTTGTTTTGTTCATGCCTATTGTAGTATCTTTAGGTGTAATTGTGAGACATGATTCATGACTTTGAAAGGGGGTAAATTGCTAGGGTTTGTACATGTTGATGGAAGTTGTGTATAACCTATTTATTCACTTAGAAAGTAAATCTCCTATGACTACTATGTGAAGTATGGTATTATTGAAAGCTTGTTCTTCCCTTACCCTTATACTTGATGATGCATGAATAGTCTAGGATGATGATGAAATAGTGTTGATTGAAAGTCTAATTCTCATGAAAACACTATGAATGTAATGTGGAAGCCTTACTCACACACTAATGTTGATTCTAAGGTTGAAAGTACATTCTCACCTTTAATGAATCTAAGCTATTTTGATGGATTGTATTGAATGAGGGATAGAGCATTCCTTAACATATGCAAATGCAATTCAAGACTT
Organism: Solanum acaule; assembly: GCA_036250505.1. Classification (NCBI taxonomy): domain Eukaryota; kingdom Viridiplantae; phylum Streptophyta; class Magnoliopsida; order Solanales; family Solanaceae; genus Solanum; species Solanum acaule. The sequence continues at coordinate 14,419 of JAJOOR010029854.1, read as the reverse complement.
AATTATGTATAATTTGGGAATTTATGCTTAGCACCGAGAGGATATGGACAATGAGGTAAAGGCCCTCCCGCCAATGCAATAGTAAGGGTCATCCAAAGTGAACTCATGAGATGGAAGCCCATCCGCCAATGCAATAGGGCGGGTTTCTAGAAGCAATTGCGCTATCCCATAGCTATGTGCCAACATAGGACTTATCTAGTGGATCCACCTAGACGCTATACACATAGTCCTACCTTAGGAAAGTAGGACACCTTCTTCGGTATGGGGTTACACGACACCGGATTCCATGTAGCTCACATGGTCTATGTCGGGTATGCTATTTTTCACTAAATGAATGGTAATGAATGAGACATGGGCTATGCTATGACCTCTTGGTGAGTTTACATTGTAGGAGTGGGGGTATGGGACTTCACTCCCACATTGCACAAGTGAACTTGGTAGGATGTTGTGGGATGGTTCCTTATTATTGTAATGAGATACAAATGCATACATGTGTCTTGAATGGTTAGTTATTATGAATGACCTTCCTTGTATTCAAAGCAATGTTCATGATTATTCTCTTATTAGTGACTAATGATTATAATGAGGTTTAAAGGTGGTATGCATGACCAAAGGAGTTTCAAGGGGACACTTAGTAGGGTTGGCATTATCGGATGCCAACCATACATTGCACAATTGTTCCTTAAAGGTTGCTAAGGTGTTTATATTACCATGTAGTGAGTATAAGTGTAATTATGGCTTGTGTTGTACATTGTATATGCATGTTGGTTTCTAAACTTGACAAAGGCATACTTTTCTAACAAAAATGTCCTTTTTTTAAAAATCTTATTTAAGGTTTTTATGCATGTTTCTATACTTAGTAAATAGTATGTGCTAACGCCTTCTTCCTTCTACATCTTAATGAGTGTAGGTTCCGTCTAGGTGACTTTCACTCTCTCCTTTGAAGAAGACTTGGATTGCGTTCTCCAAGTAGTGGTGAGTCCTCAAGTTAGAGGATGGGATTTCCTATTTTCTTAGTTCATTTTGTATCTCGTATATTGAGACTTTTGTTGATGTAAAGGGCTAAGTCCCAAACTTTGTATTCTTATATTTTAGATGGTGAATTAGACAAAGTCTAGAATTCCTATTACTTTCTTTTATGAAAAGTGAAGTTGAACTTCGATTGTAAAGTTTTAAATTTTTTGTATTATTTTCTATATCTTACGTAATGATGATGCTAGAGGCTTGTATGAGACCCCTTCGGGGTCAAGTACGCCATGCTATGTCTAGGGGGTACTCCCGGGTTGTGACAAACTTGGTATCAGAGTATAAGGTTTTGGGAATAATATATAGGTTGACGTCTCATGCACCACATCTAGTAGAGTCGTGTTCATGAGTGTGAAGCACGCCACACTTATGAATAAAAGGCTATAAGATGCTTAGGAACATTCCCTTCTTACATTACTCTTTAGTCGTGCATAGAGTTCATACTCTATGAAATCCTTTTTTCTACCCTTCTCTTGTGATTATAGGAAAATGAATACAAGAAGGAAGAACTTAAGAACAAGGCTAGAAGAGATGGCTAATGATGAGGGAGTTCCTCCCCAAGGTCCTCAAGATGCTCAAGGCCTCAAGTTTCTCAAGTTCCTCAAGTTACTAATGATGAAGGAGCTATGAATAATGTGGATATAAGGGCGGCTCTCCAAACATTGACTCAAATCATGACGGCGCAAGCACAAGCCTTGAAAAATCAAGCTCAAGCCATGACGGCTCATGCAAATAGGGAAGTTGGGCCCCATACTAATCATAATGCAAGCACCATGGAATCAAGGTTAAGATATTTTACTAGGATGAATCCTCCTATTTTCTTGGGTTCCAAGGTGAATGAAGACCCACAAGAGTTTTTGGAAGAGGTCTACAAGATAGTGGATGTTATGGGAGTAACTTCTATTGAGAAAGCTGAACTAGCGAGGTATCAATTGAAATATGTGGCCCAAGTATGGTTTACTCAATGGAAGGATAATAGGTCTATAAGAGCGGGTCCCATAAATTGGGAAGTGTTCAAGAAAGCGTTCCTTGATAGATTCTTTCCCCGTGAGAAGAGGGAAGCCAAGGTTGAGGAGTTCATCAACCTCCATCAAGGGGGAATGAGTGTCCAACAATAATCCTTGAAATTCACTAAATTGTCCAAAATGCCCCCTCTTTGGTGTTTAAGCCAAGATATGAAATTAGTCATTTTGTCACCGGTGTGTCCGATGCTATTGAAGAAGAGTGCCAAGCGGCAATGCACCATGACAACATGGATATCTCAAGGTTTATGGTTCATGCTCAATAAGTTGAGGAATAAATGCTTAGAAAAAAGAGTAGAGAGGTGAAGAGGCCAAGGCCCGACGATGGAAATTCTTCTAAGGGTAAGTTTGAGAGTCAAAGTGGACCAAGGATCACGAAGAAGTTGTCCAACCAAGGCCCCTCCAATGCTACAAGACCCAACAAATATAGGGTGTCTAACCTAAGCCTCAAGGAGGCAATAGGGGAGGACCTTCCATGGATAGAGCTACATGCGCCAAGTGTGGTAAGAGACATGAAGGGAAATGTCTTGCCGGAAAGGGTGTGTGCTATAGGTGTGGAAAAAGTGGGCATCAATTGAAAGATTGTCCAACTCGTGCGGCCAAAGGAAAAGAGGGTAATCAAGCAACACCAAGTGGTCCTAATGTCGATGCTCCCAAGAAGAATTGCTTTTTTTCTCTCCAATCTAGAAGTGATCAAGAAGGGTCCCCGGACGTTGTTACCGGTATGTTGCAAGTATTTTCAATTGATGTTTATGAATTATTAGACCCCGGTGCCACTCTATCTTTCGTTACTCCTTTTGTGGCAACGAAATTTGAGGTTCCTCCCGAAGAGTTAAAAGAACCTTTTTCCGTGTCTACCCCGATAGGTGATTCGGTTGTAGCTAAAAAAGTTTATAGGAGATGTCCTATCTCTCTTTGTCTCATATAGTCACTTTGGTAGATTTGGTTGAATTAGATATGTTGGACTTTGATGTCATTTTGGGGATGGATTGACTTTATGCTTGTTTTACTTCCATTGATTCTAGAACTTGGGTAGTAAAGTTTGAATTTCCAAATGAGCCCGTTTTAGAATGGAAGGGGGAAATTCAATCCCTAGAGGCCAATTCATTTCATGTCTAAAGGCTTGTAAAATGATTTCTAAGGGTTGTATCTATCATATTATGAGAGTTAAGGACATTGAGTCCGAGACTCCTCCTTTAGAGTTGGTTCCCATAGTGAGGGAGTTTCCGGAAGTCTTTCTTGATGACTTGCCCGGGATTTCTCCCGAACGGGAAATAGAATGCGGCATTGATGTTTTGCCAGATACTCAACCCATATCAATTCCCCTTTACCGAATGGCTCCGGCCGAATTAAAAGAGTTGAATGCACAACTCAAAGATTTGCTAGACAAGGGTTTTATACAACCAATCATATCTCTATGGGGTGCCCCGGTTTTGTTTGTGAAGAATATCGATGGGTTCCTTAGGATGTGTATTGATTACCGCCAATTGAACAAGGTCACTATAAAGAATATGTACCCTCTCCCTAGAATTGATGATTTGTTTGACCAACTCCAAGGGGCGAGTAACTTTTTCAAGATTGACCTAAGGTCGGGCTACCACCAACTTAAGGTGACGGAGGTTGACATTCCTAAGATGGCCTTCCGAGCAAGATATGGTCACTATGAATTCCTAGTCATGTCTTTTGGTCTAACAAATCCCCCGATGGCATTCATGGACCTTATGAATAGGGTGTTTCGACAATATCTTGATTCATTTGTGATCGTTTTTATTGACGATATCTTGATCAACTCTAAGAGTGAGGGTGACAACATGAAATATTTGAGGATGGTTTTCCAAGTCCTTAAGGACCAACAATTGTATGGTAAGTTTAGAAAGTGCTAATTTTTGCTAAGGTTGGTTTCTTTCCTCGGTCATACTGTGTCAAGCATGGATATAGAAGTTGATCCTAAGAAAATGGACGCGGTTAAGAGATGGAGTAGACCCCTAAGTCCCACCGACATTCGAATCATTTTGGGTTTGGCCTGTTACTATCGGAGGTTTGTTAAGGTTTTGTCCTCATCGCTTCTCCATTAACTACCTTAACCCAAAAGAAGTCCAAATTTGAGTGGACGGAGGCTTGTGAGAAAAGCTTCCAAGAATTGAAGGATATGCTCACTTCCGCTTCGGTGTTGACTTTACCGGAGGGTACTGATGGGTTTATAGTATATTGTGACGTGTCTCGAGTAGGTTTGGGATGTGTTCTTATGCAACATGGTAAGGTGATTGCCTATGCTTCAAGGCAACTCAAGATTCATGAAAAGAATTATCCAACTCATGATCTTGAACTAGCGGCGGTGGTGTTTGCTTTGAAGATATAGAGACACTATCTCTATGGGGTACATGTAGACGTGTTTACCGACCACAAAAGTCTTCAATATGTGTTTAGCCAAAAAGATTTGAATCTCCAACAAAGAAGATGGTTAGAACTTTTGAAGGAATATGACATGAGTGTCCTTTATCACCCCGGCAAAGCCAATGTAGTTGCAGATGCCTTAAGTAGAATGTCCATGGGTAGTGTGGCTCAGGTAGAAGATGAGAAGAAGGAATTGGCTCGTGATGTACATAGGTTGGCCCGTCTAGGTGTCCAACTTGTGGATTCTGCCAAAGGTGGATTCATGGTTCACCATAGTTCCAAATCATCCTTTGTGGTTGATGTAAAGTCTAAGCAATATCTTGATCCTATTTTGATGGAATTGAAGGAATCGGTTCTCAACAATTCCATTGAGGTTTTCTCCCAAGGGGAGACGGGTGCTTAGGTACCAAGGTAGGTTGTGTGTTCGGATGTTGATGGTTTGAGGGACAAAATATTAGAAGAGGCTCATGGTTCTCGATATTCTATTCATCCAGGAGCCACCAAGATGTATCGTGACCTACGGGAAGTCTATTGGTGGAATGGTATGAAGAAAGATATAGCGGATTTTGTGGCCAAATGTCCAAATTGTCAAGAAGTCAAGGCCAAGCACATGAAACCGGGAGTGGAAGGAGGTGAATATGGATTTTGTTGTGGGGTTGGCACATACGCGAAGGCAACATGATTCTATTTGGGTCATTGTTGATAGGATGACTAAATCAGCCCATTTCATTCCTGTCAAGGTTACTTTTTCGGTGGAAGACTGTGATAAGTTGTACATCAAGGAGGTAGTGAAGTTGCATGGGGTTCCTTTGTCTATCATATCGGATAGAGGTGCTCAATTTACTTCACATTTTTTGAAAGCATTCCAACAAGGGCTTGGTACAAATATTAAACTTAGTACTACTTTCCACCCTCAAATGGATGTTCAAGCGGAACGGACCATTCAAACCTTAGAGGACATGTTGAGGGCGAGTGTGATTGATTTCAAGGGTAATTGGGACGATCATCTTCCTCTGATAGAATTTGCCTACAACAATAGTTACCAGTCTAGCATTGCCATAGTTCCGTTTGAAGCTCTATATGGGAGAAGGTGTAGATCTCTGGTTGGGTGGTTTGAGGTAGGTGAATTTGCTCTAATTGGTCCCGATCTAGTCTATGATGCCATTGAGAAAGTTCGATGCATTAGAGAAAGGTTGAAGACGGCCCAAAGTCGGCAAAAGTCTTATGCCAATAATAGAAGAAAGGATCTTGAATTTGAGGTTGGTGATTGAGTCTACTTGAAAATATCGCCTATGAAAGACGTGATGAGGTTTGGCAAGAAGGGGAAACTTAATCCCCGGTATGTAGGGCCTTACCAAATCTTGAAACGTGTCGGGAAGTGGCATATGAATTAGAGTTGCCAAACGAATTGGCCTCGTTTCTCCCATTGTTTCATGTTTCCATGCTTAAGAAATACATTGGTGATCCGATGTCCATCCTTCCTTTAGAGGGTTTAGGAGTTGATGAGAACCTTTCTTATAAGGAGGTCCCGGTCGAGATTTTGGACCGGCAAGTGAAGAAGTTAAGGAACAAGGAATTAGTTTCCATTAAGGTTCTATGGAGGAATCACTTAGTTGAGGGTGCTACATGGGAGGCCGAGGCCGATATGAAGTTCCACTATCCTCATTTTTTTCCTTCTACTCCTATTCAAGATTGAGGTAACTAGATCCTCTTAAGTTTAGTGTTTTGGGAGTCATGTGTGTTGTATGAATTTTCCATGACTTCCCTATATTGTGCATGTTCTTGTGAGAATTCATGTTTTAGTATATATTGAGTTTTCATAACATATATGTTCCTCATGTTGGTTTGCATTTTTGTATAATTATTGCATTTTTGAGTTCATGAGATGAAATGATGAACATGCTTAATGATGTGTTGATGAGATGACACATTGGCTCTATTTTGTTGTAGTGAGCTTGCTTGTGTTGGAGAGGTAGTTCCTCCCATGTTTGTATAAAATGGAAATTTTGGTGCATCATGAAGTTGTGGATGTAGTTCCTATATCTTGTTGTTGCATTGAGCTTATGATCTTTACTCCTATGATTTCTACCTTTTGTGATGTCTAGTATGATGGGATGCTAGGTTTAAGTCTTTATCCCTTTAATACATTTAAAGTGTCATTCGGAGACGAATGTTCCTAACGGGGGATAATGTAACAACCCGGAAAATCAATAGGCTAAACTAGAGCCTCATCGTGTGGGTTGGTATAACTTTGAGTTGGTGTCTAGGTTGAGTTAGGATTAATGGGCGTGTTTATGTAATTTCCGGAGATGTTTAAAGAACAAATTAAAGCTAAAATGAGGAAGGTAAACATCTAGGATGAAGGTAAGGACCTAAACTACCAACGAAGGTTGAAGGAGAACCTTGTTTGCTCTTTGGACAGGTTGGCGATTTGTAGCATGGTCGCCCAAGTCACTTGGCGATGCGCCAAAGTGCACTTGGTCACCTAGTGTGCTGTCTCTCCTAGCCTATGCTATTGGAAAAATAGGGGAGATGGGTTGAGGGTCGCCCAACAAACCTCCCCATCGCCTAAGTGAGCTGCCCACTTTGGGAACTTACTGGAAATATGGACGATCTTAAGGGTCATTAGGCGAGTCGCCTAAGTGACTTAGAGAGCCAAGGGTGCCAAAGGGCGAGCTCAAGCGGGCCAAGCATAAAAATTGAAGTTTAAGTAAGGGCTTTTAGGTAATCTTTCCTAAACTTGAACCAATACTTTCCCACTCTTTTCCTAATAAGTATATATACTTTTTAAAGCCAAAATTCTTCCTTTTTAGTTAATCCCAATTAATAAAACAAGAAACCCAAGAATATCATCTTTCTCTCAATATTTCTCTCTCTAGAGTTTCTCCATTGAAGAACATCAAGAACTTGAAGGTTAGGACTTAAGAATCTATCTTCTCAATTCCAATTCGTGGGCAAAGCTTCAATTAAGGTATGAGAACCTTGATTCATGGAACATCTTTCTCCATGAAGCCCTTCAACTCTTGATTTCAAAATTGTTACATTGTTCAAAAACATGGGTTTCTATTCCAACCATGGGTTCTTCCTAAAGACGATTTTATTATGTTAATTGCATTATATTATGGATGAATTGATGTTTAATGGTGATTTTTACCGTAAAATTCCCCTTGAACCCATGAACACCCCCATGATCCCAATTTCAAGTATTATGATAGGTGTAATGATGCAAGATGATTACTATGAATTGTTTCTATGTAAATTTAGTTATTGAATCTTGTTTTGTTCATGCCTATTGTAGTATCTTTAGGTGTAATTGTGAGACATGATTCATGACCTTGAAAGGGGGTAAATATCTTGGGTTTGTACATGTTGATGGAAGTTGTGTATAACCTATTGATTCACTTAGAAAGTAAATCTCCTGTGACTACTATGTGAAATAAGGTAATGTTGAAATCTTGTTCTTCCCTTATCCTTATACTTGATGATGCATGAATAGTCTAGGATGATGATGATGTATTGTGTTGATTGAAAGTCTAATTCTCAGGAAAACACTATGAATGTAATGTGAAAGTCTTACTCACACACTAATGTTGATTCTAAGGTTGAAAGTACATTCTCACCTTTAATGAATCTGAGCTATTTTGATGGATTGTATTGAATGAGGGATAGAGCATTCCTTCACATATGTAAATGTAATTCAAGACTTAATTATGTATAATTTGGGAATTTATGCTTAGCACCGAGTGGATATGGACAATGAGGTAAAGGCCCTCCAGCCAATGCAATAGTGAGGGTCATCCAAAGTGAACTCATGAGATTGAAGCCCATCCGCCAATGCAATAGGGTGGGTTTCTAGAAGCAATCTCCATATCCTATAACTATGTGCCAACATAGGACTTAGCTAGTGGATCCACCTAGACGCATACACTTAGTCCTACCTTAGGCAAGTAGGATACCTTCTTCAGTGTGGGGTTACACGACACCGGATTCCATGTAGCTCACATGGTCTATGTTGGTTATGCTATTTTTCCCTAAATGAATGATAATGAATGAGACATAGGCTATGCTATGACCTCTTGGTGAGTTTACTTAGTAGGAGTGGGGGTATGGGATTTCACACCCACATTGCACAAGTGGACTTGGTAGGATGTTGTGGGATGGTTCCTTATTATTGTAATGAGATACAAATGCATACATGTGTCTTGAATGGTTAGTTATTATGAATGACCTTCCTTATATTCAAAGCAATGTTCATGCACTACAACAAATTTGGTCTATGGCCACACTAATTCTAAACAACACTTTAAAAGTGTTGCCAAAAGTATCTAAGGGAACACTTTCAGGGTGTGACCTTTGTACATGGCTTTTGGCCACGAAATCTCTGGCAACGCTCTTAGTTTTGCCAAATCATAAAATAATTGGCAACACTTATTTATACATATGGCTACACTTTCAAGTGTGCTATCTTTGTAATTCTAAAAAAGCCACAATTTACAATTGTACCCTATTAGTTATCATAAAACTTTACCCAAAATAATGATATTCCATCCATATATCACATTTTCCCTAATAATAATATTCCCCCAATCTATCAATTTTCTGCCGAATTTTTAAAATTTCTAAAAAGCAAGAGTATCACCACAAATCTGTAGCAACTCGATCGCCACCAATTTTTTTTTTAATATAATGAAAAGATGACAAGAGAAAAAGCCTCAAATTGCATTAAAATCAGGTTGTCCTCGTAGCTTCAAAAGAAAACCCACCATCCTCAATTCTCTTATTTCCATAATTTGGGGTTGAACAATTCCATATTAAGATGGAAAATGTCGCCCCTGTTTCCGGTATAATCTTTGAGAATCCGATCAGAAGTTATCATTGTCGGTGGAAGAGCTCATCAACGATTCCTTCTTAGTCATTTGATTCTCTAAAGCTTAGGGTTTTGAACTAACTAGTGAGGCCATAAGAAAATACGGTCCTCAACATCTCCACCTGAATCGTGTGGTGAGTTTGGTGCACAACGAACAGGACCACCTGTTGTCATGGGCTAACTTGCTTATTCACATTTCTTTCTCTTGTATATAGAGCAGTGAGTTTCTTCCTCGTTTATTTCTTTCTAGATTTTTTGCTCTTTGCTCTCATGACTGAACCCTAACCCTTCTTTTCTATATTGTTATAAAGATGATTTGTTGGTATTTGATTACATATAATCGTTATTCAGAATCATATGTGTTTAAATGTGTTCTGGCCATGGATCTAAACATTTCTTCCATCATCTTCCGTCTTAAAGATTTTTTTTTGTTTTTTTTTGTTTTGTGTTTGTTTGATTATATCAGTTATTTGTATTAGAATCAAGTATTACAGGAAGCTCAAGCTTTCATGTTGCTTGTATTTTAGTTTATATCCTTGGAATTGAATCAAATACGATATTGACTAAATTCCTTCAACTTATCGAAGAATAGTTATATTTATAATAGTGCAAGGTCTGGTAGAAGAGTATTTTATTGAATAAATACTTGTTGTCTAATTTTGGTGTGTTAATGTATATCATAATTCCCGCTATGTGGTACATTTGTTGCTATTCTCTTTTTTATCCTCCGACTTCAATAACCAAATAGATAAGGAAAGGTGTAACATTAATATTTCTTCATTTAGACAAGGACATAATATTTCATTATCATGATTCATGAAACTTCAAGCTGTTTAGTGTACGTGAATCTTGTCGTTTATATTTTTTGGGGAAAGATAGTGAACTGATCTCTTAAATAACAAAGTTTGCCTAGAATAGTGATTCAATCTGATCTTTCAAATTGCAAAGTTTGCCTAGAGTAGTGATTCAATCTGATCTTTCAAATAGCAAAGTTTTCCTAGAGTAGTGATTCAATCTACATCTCTCTACATTTAATTTTATATTTGTGTACTTGGGTTAGTGTTAGTTCCTTCCCTTTTTTGATCATTTCGGCATTTTGAGATTTTAATAAGATAAATCTTGTGTTTTTGTCAAGATTTTTAGATATTTTAAGAAGTTATGTCTTTTAAGAAAAACAATTAGTAACCGAACAAGAACAATTATAAAGGAAAAAAATGGATTTCATTCAAAAATTGGCACCATATGCTACTGTGACTTCACCAGCACTATATGTAGAATGACAAAAGATTTCCTTTCCAAATATGCAAAGATAAAAATATGGTGTTCTTACAATTCTTTAGTTTACTTATAAAGTGAGTTACTCCAAATTTCTAGTCCTTGTTTCAGTTGTTCTCTTTACATAAATTTAATTCTTTATGGATGTTTACTTCAAAGATAATTTTGTATAGTATAATGATGAACTTTAGTGAGTTCACATGATTGTTACCTATAGTTTTAGTGGACGGAAGAAGCAACTATTTCCCTTGTTTTGATCATTTAAAGAATGATGTGCTGCTTTTAATCATGTTGGCATGAATGTGCCTTGAGTTTGTATATTCTGTTGAGATCTCATACGAAAAGTATAGGCTTACGTGTTGGTATTGGGAGCATAGTCTTAGTACTCTCTAGTTCTAAAATAGAAATTCAAAGCCCTTACATTCTTATGCACCTTTACATTACTTAGGAAAGCAAGCACGTCATCTTTACCATAGTTAATGCCTAAAGAATCTGATCTAAAGGATAAAATATTACTTTTCCAATGTATTTATTCAAATAGTACATGTTGAATTATGATTAGCGTATCTATTAGGTTACTTTGTTATAACAAATCTTGCAATTAAGGTTTTGCATCTGTAAATTCATAATCCTCTTAAAATGTGTTGTATTTTTCTCTGTTTACAAGTAAAACTTTACATATTTCAGTGTCAAAACTGTACTTTTATGTGAATGATAGATCAAAGTAACTTTTTGAACCACTTCAAGATGCAACAATAATTAACTTTATGGTACTATCCAATTTTTATAGTAATGAGAGAAACTTCTTACATCACAAGGGTATAATGCAGTACTACATTTTAACATAAAAAATCATGTCTTCTCCATTATTTAATGATATTCAGTTCTTTTTGTTTAAGATGAAAATTAGCTCGAAAGCAGAAAGAGTAGAATTTATTCGAGAGAGCTTGGTGATCTTAAGAATGGTTCGGGTGGGGGATTCTCTTAAGAATAAAGAATTCGAATAGAATCTAATTCATGTTCATGTTAACAGAAGAGCGGATCCAATACCAAGACGCTTGAGAGAAAGGGCTAGCTATTCTAGAACAATCATTTGGTTTGGTTCATTCTTTGAATGCTCTGCCCCTCTTACTATAGATAGGGTGTTAGCGCTATTTCGCTACCATGTGGGGGGGTTCGATACAATACAAAACACCCATGTTATTTTCTATAGGGTTCATCTTTTTATTCACCATAGGAGGACTCACTGGAATAGTTCTAGCTAATTTTGGGCTAGACATTGCTCTACTGTTCATTTATAACAATGACTTACCTTTCATATTGCTTATTATTATTATTTTGTTTTTGTTTCTTACAGTAAGAGAAGTTTATCTAGGATATTTTGATGATATCAAACCATAAACAAGTATAAGAGACTTTTTCTTCTGTACGAGAACTCAAATATTGATGACCTCATTTGGTTAAATTGTTTATATGCTGATTTTTCTTTCAATTTATAGGTTACTACGATCTTCAAACATTGGATCTGCCTAATAGCCATTTCTCTAGCCATATGTATTAACTGTTGGGTCTCCTAAACAATCTTCAGTAAGTGTATAAACAAATATAAATTTTCATTTTGTGAAGTAGAAATAACAGTTTTTCCTTTAGATACTACTCATATAATAATAACATATATGTTACTTCTTTGAGGTCAAATAAGTTAACAAAAAGGAAGCTTTCAAAAGCAAGCACTTGGTTTTTTCCAAAAATGATAATAGATAACTGTGGTCCTTTTGAGTAGTAGTGATGTTCTTAGTGGTTGACAATAAGAAAAGTTGATGCTGAAGATGATTTTTATTGGACAACCAATCGTTTTTTGTGGAAGGTGAAATTATTCTAATAAAACTTGATTTGTTACTTCATATCTAGAGAGAAGTAATAGTAAGAAGAAGAAACAACATCCAATCTTTGACAAGCTCTTAATCCTTAAGGATATATTTCTTTGGTAACTATTCTAATTGAGCCTATTTGAAAATGCTTCTATTGTTGTAAACAAAAATAAAGGGGGAAAACGTAAAATATTATTTTTAAGGCTATGATACTAAGACTTTTTAAAAATGTCAATAGATGCTTGTTGAATTCTTCAACGTAGTGTATTTTTAGAGAATTCGACACTGAAGTGGCATCAAAAGGGAAGAGTCTGTGCAACTTGGATTTCAGGTCATGTGAATGTGTACTTAAATTTTATTCCAAGTATATTTTTAGGAAAGAATACGCAAAACAAAAGTTGTTGTGTGAGATCATGTGGGTAATCTTTTGTTGTTCTGTGGTAATAAAAAAAATTTACCGTAATATTGTTGTTTATGTCTCTATTCTCTATGAATAAAAAGACTAAAATCTAACATGAAAGTGATTTTCGTGTTCCATGGTAATATGAATCTTGCATATAGTTGTTCTTTTATTGACATTTGATTTCAATATTTCTATGTTGTTCGATACCGTACTGATCAAAATGATTTTAGGTTGTTGGTAGCCTTTTGGAGAATAATTGTTTTTATGTGTCTTCTTCTGGGAATAAAATCTTGTGCAGGACTTGGAATAATTCTATAGCAACTGAAATAACTTGTATATTTGTATGAATACATACTATATATTGATTTGTTTCTAATTTTTATTTTCATTTGGAATTTGCAGGATAATGTGGGTGATGCAATTTTAAATGGTGGCCAGAAGTCAATGCAATCGATTAAAGTTTATCATGAAGACCTTTTTGAATAATTATGTTCAAATTTACATTTGATTTTGTGGAATTCATTACTTGTGCACATCTTGAAATATTGTTTTATTACTGTGTAGTAAGATGTTGCTTTCTCAAAGTTTATTTCAAATATGTATATTTTTAAATTATTATTTTTGAGTTATTAATAAGGTAATGTAGTTCTTGCGATCATCTATATTTAATTTGTGATTGTATTGACATCAATTTTGTGGATCATTGATCCTAAATTATGGCACATACATTACTAAAGGATACACTTCATTAACGTTGCTTTAGAGGATGTAACAAATGATACATTTTGAAAGTGTGGCCTATGAGGCAAAAAATGCCATACTTAAAATTGTAGTTGAAGGTCATTAAAAGTGTCGCCATATATAGTGCTAAAAGTGTGGCGTTTGTCAGTATAGGCCACACTTATTAGGCGTGGCTGAGAAGGTAACACTTGAAAAGCATGGCCTTAGGTCAAAGGTTACGCTTGTTTAGGCCACCCCGTTAAAGTATTGCCTAAACTCTAAAAGTGTGGCCTTAGATAAAAAGGCTACACTTTTTGTTATTTTAGGCAACACTTTTCTGGGGTGGCAAAAGGCCTAAAATGTTGTAGTGATGATTATTTCCTTATTGGTGACTAATGATTATAATGAGGTTTAAAGGTGATATGCATGACCAAGGGAGCTTTAAGGGGACACTTAGAAGGGTTGGTATTATGGGATGCCGATCATACATTGCACAATCGTTCCTTAGAGGTTGCTAAGGTGTTTATATTACCATGTAGTGAGTATAAGTGTAATTATGGCTTGTGTTGTACATTGTATATTCATGTTGGTTTCTAAACTTGACAAAGACATACTTTTCTAACAAAAATGTCCTTTTTATCATATTTAAGGTTTTTATGCATGTTTCTGATACGCTCAAATTACACCTCACTAAAGAAACATAAGCGATCGTTATCAAGTAAAGAACCCAACTTGTAGGTTGGGGTCGATCCCACGAGGAAAATGGTTTAGACTTTACTTTAACCAACAATTATATTCAATTAGTCAAATTACTTCCAGAAATAGGTAATTAAAAGGGGGG
>JAJOOR010029853.1:0-14513 GCA_036250505.1 Solanum acaule | reverse complement strand
GTTCGAGAACCCCCCCCCCCCCCTCCCACTTGATTTCATAAGTATTGAACTTTCTCATTATAGCATACCTCAAATTTAGCATCATTCGGGCACTGCCCGTTGTTGATTCCAACTGCATTTACTGACTTGCTTCCATTTCCCATGACATGTTTAGACAACAAATTGATTTTGGTCATCATTTTTGCCATGTTTCATCTCTTTCATGCTCTTTCTTGACATGTTCTTTGCTCAAACCCACTTGTAGAATATGCACTTGATCATCTCTATTGCGTCATGCTTGGTTAACCTTAGTCATATCATCGAGCAATAAAATAGCTATCTCTATCACGTCTTAAGCCTACACACTAGACATGACCGGCACTTGAGAACCATTTTTTATCCTCAAGCGAACCCTTGGACTGGCTTACTATGACTCACATGACTCTACATAATACGCGGAAGCTTAAATAGATGAGCATTTGTAAAAGTCTTAAATAACTCTCTTGACATACTTAACATAAGTCATAAGTTAAACAAACATCTTGAGAAAACAATGGAAACACCTAATTCTCTCTGTCTATGAATCCTTTAACAGTTCAAGATAGATGTCGGGACAAAACCCACGACACCTAAAATACTACTAAAATAGAAATAAAAATGGAGCTTTCCGAAAGTAAAGAGGCATCACTAAATACTGTCTACGAGTGTAAGGTGATCTCAACGAATCCCCATTGATGATCCTGAACACTTGTATCTGCATCATAAAAGATGCAGGTCGAATGATGTCAGTACATTGAATGTACGAGTATGTAATATGGCTGAGTAAAACAGGAACTGAACTGAATGAATAAAATCAACTCAACTGAATCAATGCATGAACATAAAGTGTAAACCATTTAAACTTTACAATAAAATATGTAATAAAAGCAATATGAAAAATAATATACTTTACTTGTGGGGATTTTCTCTAACTGACAACCATTACCATGAGCCTAGCAATGATACAACGTTTCACCCACGTTGCAGGGGTCATCCTATAATTTGTCGGGGTATAGGATGATATGGTCCTATAACTATAGATCGATATAATAGTCCTTCACAGAGGTAGTGATGAGTTGCATGACGAGTCAGTGCTATCCTATCCTTCGTTGGCTACGTAGTTTTATGGACTTTTGAGTTATAAAACGCTCTAACACAATTCGATGCTCGATACTACTCCAAAAATAATAAACAGTATCAATTATGCTCAATTGCAAAGAAATGGACTTTTACTTTACTGAAGGAGTTTTCATAAACATAACTAATACTTAAATTTAAACATATTATTATGGACTTATCTTTCAAGCCCAAGATCAATATGCATAGCAAGTGTAAACTCTTATATTTTTCTGAAAATAGAGCATTTAATCTTTTCATTTAACTCACTTTAGTTATGAATGCACACTTAGACACGTGATTAGGATATATAGGGACTTTCAAAGGTGAATAGAGCTTATAGGATCTAGAAGGGAGATGTGATCACAACTTAAAGGAATATGCGTCGGATGAATCAAGGAAAGAATCAACCCAGCGAGCCTTGGCGTACTGCTGGCGCAGGGCGCCAGCCCCGGAACTACTAAAGTCAGGCCTTGGCGTACTGTTGGCACGTCGCGCCAGGGCTTAAACTTCAGAAATATTGTAGTGCTCGCATATTGCTCCAGGGCCTAAACTATTGCAGTCATGCCTTGGCGCTATCCTAGCGCGCCGCCCCAGGCCCTTCCCTAGCAACCCGATGAATTTTTGTACTCAATTTAGGGTCCTAAATCCTTTAGAATGGGGAAATTCTCCTAAACTCTTCTTGATTCTCAAACCCAACACGAATACATGAGGAATTTAACACAATCCCTTTGGGAAACACAAAGTTTACTAAAAAGATTCACAACACACAAGAATTTGCAACCTCCATTGTTAAGGAATTGAAAAAAATATCAAGAACTACTCAAGAATCCTTTAGATATAACGATTTCATGGATAATTGGATGTATGGCATGAGGACGACCAAGTCCAACACTGTGAGAAGCCTTACATACCTGGAAAGATCAATGTTCTTGATGAAAATCAACAATTCTTGAAGAACGCTTAAAAACCTAGCTCTTTCTTTTCTTGAACTCTTCTCTTAATTTTTGAAGTGTTTAGGAATGTGAAAGCGTAACTTAGCATTTGATTTGACCCTTAGTTGGGTGAGGAAAAATGTGGTAGGCCTAGTAGGAAAAGGAAAAGACCAAAATACCCTTCTAAAAACGGATAAGATAAGTTAAATAGAGAAGCTTCACTGAAATATGCATATCTTTTTACTCCAAGCTCAAAATTAAGTAAACTTTGTGGTGTTGGAAAGAGTACTCAAAGACCTTAAATTTTATAGGTCATGGGCCACCTAAATTTTTATGTTCTAAAAGATATAGTTGTTTGAAGTTGACCCAAAACTAAAAACTGATGATGACTTGTATGAACCTCTCTTTAGTTCTTTTCGAAACCGAGGTGTTACAATATCACCCCCTTGGGAACATTCGTCCTTGAATGAGATCAAATGAAGAGCAACAAGGGAGGGAAATATCTATCCACCTAACTCAAGCACAAAACATGCAATAGCACAAATTCAACACATCAACTTAAAGAGTACTTTACATAGAGTTAGTACCTTGGTCTGAAACTGATTCAGAAGGAAAGAGGTGCGGGTATCTCTTCTTCATATCCTCCTCGGAATCCTAAGTAGCTTCCTCAACAAATTGATTCTTCCATAAGACCTTGATTAATGCAACTTCCTTGGTTCTCAACTTGCAACCTGACAATCAAGAATCTCAATAGGCATTTCCTCATAAGATAGGTTGTACTTGATACCAATATTCTTGGTAGGTACAATAAGTGAAGGATCACCCAAACACTTCTTTAGCATGGATATGTGAAATACTAGATGGTCTCCTGCTAACTCTAATGGTAGCTCCAACTCATAAGCTACGTTGTCAACTCTCTTGGATATCCTGTAAGGACCAATGTACCTGGGACTAAGTTTTCCTTCTTACCAAATCTCATAACACCCTTCATGGGGTGAAACCTTCAAGTAGACCCAATCGTCAACCTCAAATTCTAAGTATCTCCTTCTGACATCAGTATAGGATTCCTCACGACTTTATGTTGTTTTTAGCCATTCTTAAATAATCTTCACTTTCTCCATGGCTTGATGAACCAGGTATGGCCTATCAATTTAGCTTCACCAACCTCTAACCAACTAATAGGAGATCTACATCTTCTCCCATATAGAGCCTCATAAGGAGCCATTTGAACATTGGAGTGATAACTAATATTGTAGGCAAACTCTATGAGAGGCAAGTGGTCATCCCAATTACCTTTGAAATCCATGACACATGCCCTCACATATCCTTTAGGGTATGGATTGTGCACTCTGCTTGGCCATCCGTCTGAGGATGAAAAGCAATACTGAGGTTCACCTTCGAACCCAAACCTTTTTGGAAAGACTTCCAAAATTGAGCGGTGAATTATGCACCCCTATCTAAGATGATAGACACAGGAACAACATGATGTCAAACTATCTCTTGAATGTACAACCTGACATAATCTTCAGTTGAATTTGTGGTTTAACTGGCAAAAATGACCTGATTTAGTCATTCGATCTGCAATCACCCAAATCAAATCATGCTGCCTGCGAGATCACGACAAGCCAGTATTGAAATCCATATTAATCATCTCCCATTTCTATTTCGAAAGGGCTATTTTCTAAGCCACACCACCGGGCCTTTGGTGTTCTACCTTAAATTTTTGGTAATTTTGGCACTTAGCAGTGAAGTCTGCAATGTACCTCTTCATGATACTCCACCAATAGACTTCTCTCAAGTCATGGTACATTTTTATGGAACCGGGATGGATCGAATACATGGAACTATGAGCTTCTGCCATGATCTTGTAACACCTCAAAAAATTCTAAGTTAAGACTCAAACCATTCTTTATTTACTTGTAGGGTCAATCAGGTGATTTTAAATTGCCCATATATGTAAAGGATTTAGTTTTTATGTAAGATTCTACTTGGGTCAACTTCTAATAACCATATCTCTTTGAATATAAAGAGTTACGTGGCCCATAACCTATCAAATTAAAGGTATTTGAATCTTCTTTCCAACGCTACCAAATTCGCAACAATCCAAGGTTTGAGTAAAAAGTTATGACCATTTTAATTACCTGATACAGTGGTGTAATGAATTAGCCGATGGGAAAACATTAAAAAGAGTCGTTTTTGTCTTTTTACCTCTAAGAAAACCCTAAACGAATTTCTTGACTAATCAAAGATCCAAAACAATCAGATTTTCATCTCTTAATCCATAATTCTCTTCTCTCTCAAACCCTAAGGAAAAATCCTAAGGAAAAATCAAAGTAGAAGACTTCATTCAAGATTTTTTCCATCTTTTTCAAGATTCTTCTTCAAGGTAAGTTTTTCTCCAAGAATTCCATTCTTTCCAACTCAAATTCCTCTATAAAATTACACTAATAAAAATCACAATTCTTGGCCATAGAGATTTCAAGAAACTAATTCAAGAATCTCAAGAAAGGTTTTCTTGATTGTTTAGCTTCAAGCTAGGGTTTCAAGGCTTCTAATCAAATTCTTCTTCAAGATTCTTCAAGAACCTTGTTCTTCCAGGTATGTAATGGTATCATAGTGTTGGAGTAGTTCGTCCTCACGCCCTACATCTACTTTCAAATCAGTAAAAGAGAAATCTAGGATTCTAAACCCTAGATTTGTGTATTCTTGAGATAAGTTGATTTTGAGTTCATGAATTCTTGATTCTTTTTGAAATTCTATTCCTAATTATTGAATTGTTATATGTTATGCATTAAGATTCTTGAGTTGATTCGTTTATATCTATATTTCAACATGAACCCTATGAATTGAGTATTCTTGAGATGAGTAGTGTCCTTGAGTTCTTGCGTTCTGAGTATTGAGTTTCCATATTGCTATTAAGATCCCTGATTTGAGTCGTTCATGTCCATAATTCCGCATGAACACTATGAATTAAGTTATAAATTTTGAGAAGCTTTTTAAAGCCAACACTTGAAACTGAGTTTTGAGGAAGTAAAGATGAGTTTTGACAAAGAGTTTCTAAATCATGATTAGTATGACAATCGAGTACGCCATCAATGTTTAAGCAGTATGGTATCTAGATATACCATCAATGTTTATGCAGTATGACTTCTTGAGTCATCAATGATCATATTATAATATGATTTTGAAATGATTTTGAGAAAGAGTTTTCAAGTATGAGTATAAGGGGACTATGTTTTCCCAAAGGTATCAGTTTTTACATTGATAAAAGAGAAACTCTGACTTCTAAATGAGTTGTGAGTTCAAAAGATATTTCAAAAGCAGTAACCTCTTTTAAGAGGGTAATTTGAGCAATTATCTCAAACTAGAGGAATAGTTATGTTTTTAAGCATATGAGCATGAGTTATATATATTATTGGGAGTTGAGCACCTATGAAGATGAGTTTAGACAACTCAAAATCCTCATAAACCACATATGCCAACATGGGTAAAGGATCATACTTTTTAGATGATTCTTTATTGCTTTTAAGCATAGCTTAGTGGATCCACTTAATTGAGGATATTCTATACCCCGACAAGGTATAGGACAGTTTTGGCAGTGTGGGCGAGACACTATATCATCACGTAGCTCATAATAATGGTTGTCGGTTAGAGAATTTCCCAGTAGAGTTAAAGTGTATTTTTATATATCACTTATTATGTTGAGTTCAGAGATGAGAAAGTATTTTTTTAAAACTTTAAATGATTGAAATTCTTTATTTCTTTACATTAAGCTCGAGCACATTGTTATCTATTGTAGTCCTTTCTTTCAGTTATTTGTTATTCAACTATATTACATACTCGTACATTCAATGTACTGATGTCATTTGACCTGCATCTTTTAATGATTCAGATACAAGTTCTTAGGATTTTCAGCAAGAGTCCGTTGAGATCATTTTGTCAGCTTTTGAGTAAAACCTTCTTGCTTTTGGAGGACTCCAATTTTTATGAGTTGTTACTAGTTGTTCTCTTGAGGAGTCGCGGGTCTTGTCCCAACACTCATCCTTGTATACATTAGAGTCTTCATAGATAGACAAGTTTTTAGAGTCTTTCTGTTTCAGATATTTTATTTAAAACTTATGTTTCATACTTAGTATATTCAGAAAAATTTTGAGATTTAGTAAACTATTTTTAAACGTTTCTCTCAATTTGATGCTTATGTATGCTTGAGTTATTCTTCCGCTTGTAGTCAGTAAGGATGAGGGTTCACTTGGGGACCAACAATGGTTCTCGAGTGCCGGCCACGTCCAGGGTGTAGGCTCGGGTCGTGGCAGATCCTCTCTTGAAGTTCATCCACCTTTGGTACACACAATCTAGCTTGATATCTCAACACTCCATCTCCGCCTTGTTCAAAAGTCACTGCCTTTTGTTTGTGAACATTTGCCTTTAGTTTAAGTAAAATAGGGTCCTTTTATTGTTTCTCCATCACTTTAGACACTAATGATGATTCAACCCCATTCATCACTACAACTCTACCATCAGTGGAATCTAACAAACACACTCCCAAACGGGCAAGTCTATGAACTTCCTTTGCCAACTCTTTCTTGTATTCCTTTATATGTGCAGTACTTCCCGTGGATAACTTGCTCAAAGCATCATCAACAACATTAGCTTTAACTGGGTGATTGAGGATACTCATGTCATAATCCTTGAGCTACTCCAACCATCTCCTTTGTTTGAGATTAAGCTCCTTCTGACTTAAAACATACTGGAGGCTCTTATGGTCAGTGAACACATCCATATGAGCACCATAGAGATAGTGACGCCATATTTTGAGAGCAAAAACCACTGCATCCAATTCGAGATCATGAGTCAGGTAGTTCCTCTTGTGAATCATAAGTTGTCTGGAGGCATAGTCTATAACCTTACTACGCTGCATCAACACACAACCAAGTCCAACCCTAGACACGTCGCAATAAACAATAAGACCTTTTGTACCCTCTGGTAGGGTCAATATTTGAGTAGTGGTTAACTGAGTTTTCAATTCATAAAAGCTCTTCTCACAAGCTTCAGACCATTGAAACTTAGTTGTTTTCTGCTTTAACTTAGTCAACAGGGACGAAATAGCTGAAAATCCATCGACGAACCTTTTACAGTAACCAACCAATCCCAAGAAACTCCTTATATGAGTTGGAGATGTGGGTCTGGGCTAGTTCTGCACTACTTCAATCTCTTAAGTGTCAACTCGAATCCCTTCTTCATATACAATATGGCCTAAGAACCCCACAGACTCAAGCTAGAATTCATACTTAGAAAAATTGGCATATAACTCCCGATCCTTGATAGTTTGGAGGACTATTCTGAGATGAATAGCATGGTCTTCCTAATTCTCTGAATATATTAGTATGTCATCAATGAACATGATAAAGATCATATCCAGATACAGTTTAAATACTCTATTCATAAGATCCATGAATGTTGTAGGAGCATTGGTCAAGCCAAAGGACATCACAAGAAACTCATAATGACCATAACGGGTCCTGAATATTGTCTTCAGGATGTCACTTTATCTTACTTTCAACTGATGATAGCTAGATCTGAGGTCTATCTTAGAGAAGCAAGTGGCACCCTGAAGTTTGTTGAAAAGGTCATTAATTCTCGGAAGGAGATACTTATTCTTTATGGTGACCTTGTTCAACTGGCGGTAATCGATACACATCCTAAGAGAATCATTTTTCTTTCTCACGAATAAGACTGAAGTGCCCTAAGTGAGACACTTGGTTGGATGAAACCCTTATTTAGAAGATCTCTCAACTACTCTTTTAACTCAGCTGGAACCATTCTATATAGCGGAATAGAGATAGGTTGAGTATCGAGAAGGATGTATATTCCGAAGTCTATTTCCCTCTCAAGAGGGACTCCGGGAAGATCATTTAGAAATACCTCTAGAAACTCACTCACAATTGGAACTGATTGAATAAGTGGTATCTCAACACTAGAGTCGTTAACTCGGACTAAGTGATAGATGCACCTCTGAGAGACTAACTTTTTGGCCTTAAGATATAAAATGAAACGACCCTTAGACACTGCTGAACTACTCCTCAATTCTGAAACGAGCTCATTACGAAACTTAAACTTTACTACTCGAGTTCTACAATCAACTAAGGCATAGCAAGTATGAAGCCAGTCCATACCTAGAATAACAACAAAGTCCATTATATCTAGCTCAACTAAGTCATCCATGATTTCCTTGTGATTGAAAAAGATAGTACAATCACGATAGACTTTTTCTTCTAGAATAGAATCACCAACTGGGGTGGAAACACTGAAAGGCACAAGAAGTTGTTCATGGGAAATACTGAACTTCATGGCTACATAGGGATTTACAAAAGACAAACTTGTTATAGGATCAAACAAATCATAAACATCAAAAGTAAAGACTTTAAGCATACCCGTGACAACATCTGGTGAGTTCTCTAGATCCTAGCGACTAGATATAACATACAGATGGTTGGTACCCTCACCTATTCGTGAAGTAGCTCCTCTATGGGTATTTCTATATGCTAGAGCTGCTAAAGAAGATTGGACTTTATTGCCCCCATTACCCTGCCTATTCTTAGGTCATTCCCTAGAAAAATGACCCGTCTTTCCACACTTGTAGCAACCATCAGTACCAACACGAAATTCTCCAGGATGAAGCTTACCACATTTACCACAGAGTGGGTTGCGAGTGAACCCTTGTGCCACACTGTCCTGCGGTTGAGAACCTTGAGACCTGAAATTTTGAGAGTTCTGGTTCCTAAAATCATTCATGTTCTTTGGTGCAGGCGCACTAGCTGACGATGGAGTAGGTTCAGATGACCTCTACTGAAAGGATGATAGATTTACATTCCTGGTTTTCTGTTGGCTAGACTCATGTTTTTCTATCTTTGCCCTCTTACTACAAAACTCTTTTATGTCCTTCAAATTGTCTTCCTCAACCTATTGTACATGACTCATTAGTCTGTATATGTCCATGTCTCCTATCAACATATCCGTCTTACCTTTCTTACTCGATAAGCGGGATTGTCCAGACATAAACAAACTCATCCTGCTCCTCATATCAACCACCATCTCCGGAGCATCGAGGGATAGTTGAGTGAACTTGAGGCTGTACTCTTGTACACCCATAGACTTCTGCAGTTTAAGGAACTCCCTTACCTTTGATTCCCTTAGCTCTCGGGGAAAGAAGCACACTAAGAAAGCATCTTTAAACACAACCCAACTCAACTCTAGTGCCCCATTGAACCTATTCTTCTTCCACTGATCAAACCATGTCCTATAAAAAGGTACAAGGAAATGGAAGCATGATAATTGGAAATGGATCTGAACGGTAAGGCGCAAAAGACAAAAGATAAAAGGAGAAACGGAAGTTCAAAGTGAAGAAATCCCAACAGTGTATCTTCTTTGCATTGTAGAGATGGAATTAATTATTTGACCTTGTGATGATATTGAGGCAGAAGACATGTCTATCCTCTCCGCGTCACCGAGAGGAGAAGTTTGACAAAAGATAAAAAAACAAAGCTCCTCCGTGTTGCAGACCTGTGTCCAAATTTTTAACTGATTTTCCCAAACTAAAAATATACTCAGATCTAATTATTTTGAGGATTCCTTTTCTGTTTTTTGGAGAACGACAACTAAGGGATATTTTGTAGAGAAAGTCATTATACTTTTTAGGGTTCGTTTCTTTTATTTTCTCAGACATTAGTAGTTAAAGACCCTCATTCTGGGGTTGTGGCTACGAATGAATGTTTAGTATTGAATTTTATGGATTGAAGTTGATTATCGCCTATATTGTTCTTTCGTTCTTGATTTATTATTTTGTGATTGGCCGCCATTGAAATAGATTCATTGTCCAAATTAAACTCGGGAGAGAACTAAGAGGATAAAACGTGGGACAAAAGGAGCATGATCTTCTCCAGAAATTAGGATTGTTTTGTATTTAGGATAGAGATATACCTAGAGACCTTGCCTCGTTACTAAACAAGATGAAAACTTAATGCTCTGTAATTGGTTAAGTCTATGCCCACTCAACGATGTAATTAGACTACAAATTATGGTAGGCGATTAGAGGTCGAGAGACCATGATACATTCAACCTTGTAAATGAGAGATCTGATAACTAATTGAAGTCTATAGAAGAAGATGCTATGCATGAATTCTAAGTAGGTTGTAGCCCTGGAATTTCTCCTATCATAGTAAGTTAATCTTAGTATTTAATTCTTGCATTCTTTTTTTTTTATAAATTAAATTCTTTTGGAACTCTTGAATAAATAATCATAATTTGTATAATTTAGTACTAATAATTAATCAAAAAGTCTTTTGGATTCGATAATCCGGCTCTTTTAGAGCCATTATAGTACTTGTGCGATCATGTACACTTACATGTGCATTTGGGATACAACAGTTGGCACCTGCATCCACATGCGAGAACTTGTGGCATGCAGGTGCCTAGTCTTTGTGGCAGTGACTTCACTTCCTCCTGAGTGGTACTTCTAGAGCACATGTGTCAACTTACAACACACATATCCAACAAACCAAAAGCAGACTACTTCTCTCTTGATTTTCTCAGGACTTAGGTTTCTTCAATAGTCCATTTGGGGTTTAAATCCTCTACTATCTTCATTTGAAACAATTTCCTGTATATAAGATAATAGAGGCATAAAATCCTTCTAAATAACATAAGATTGAAGCAATAACCTAGTGTAGCAGCTAAATAAATTGGTAGATTATCAACTTATCAAACTTCCAAACTTGAATTATTACTTGTCCTAAAAAAAAAATATTCACTAATCATAAGATTGACTCAAGATTTCCAAGAAAGAAGGGTTGCACACTATTATGAATCATAATAAAAGAAAAAAAACAAAAGACTCAATCAAAAGCACTAACCTAGTTTGGTATACCACCACAAGCTCAAGGAAAAAAATCACTTCAAAAACTCTTTCCAAGAGACTTCAATCTCCCATTCAAATTTGGGGAATTTTTCAGTTAAAACAAGATCATAAAACATCTCGAGTCATTGACATCAACCTTCAAGACTTGCCTCAAAGTTCACTACACAACTTATCACTATTATTCTTCTCAATTGATGTCCAGACTTCATCGTTTGGTCCATGGATGTATTGACACTAATGATAATAGACAAATGCATTCACAATCATGCAATTCACATTGTAGTAATTATAATATACACAAATATACTCACTTTCTTATTGAAGTTTAAGTGTACACACGTAGAACTATAGACTTATCCTTTATGTATTTCACCACTAATGTAAAGTTGCAAAGCTCAGAATTACTTAGGACTTGCAGGTGACTGTGTAGGTTAGGGGAAAGGAAAGAACATCATTTAGTTCAAGTGACTGAACCTCCCTAACACTATCATTAGGGAATTCAAGTACACCACTCATATCATTGAATCAACCTCACCTTATTTCTCCTTTTCACAAACCAAGTTTTCCTCTAAACATATTTGTTCTAATCATTAAGCATTGACAAAGTAAAGCATTGCTCAATTATTCTATTTCTTTTTTTTATCAATAGATAAATGGAAGAAATTCACAAAGACAAGCATTAGGTTCTACCCCACATTTAAGTTCTTCTCCTCATGCAATCAATAACTCACACCTCCACAAATTTAGGCTTTTTTCTATAACAACATTCCACTTTTCATTCATATTCCTGCCAAAATTAAGCTTTTAGGCTACATTTGCATCACTAGCAATTAGAGAGGAATGGGTGCAAACAATAGAGGTTTCGAAAAAAAATTCAAATGAGATGGACCCCCAAGAGATAAGCAAAAAACCCCAATTGCTTAGGGGTCGCACTCTGCCCCCTGTCAAGTTGGTCTGCTAACGTTTTATCTTCTTATTTATAAGCCACAGCCTACTTCGCCGTTTCCAGTTTTCCATGGAGGAACTGGAAGAATTACGGATTTTCTAAACCTAGTAAGGGAAAGCGATTCTATTCCCATTGCATTCATTAGTTGGATGAGGGTGAGAATAGACAATGAGTTGAAGAACATCGTGCATTGATGGGTGTTGAGGCCCCATATTGACTATCATGAGGTCTTTTTTGTAGTTGGTGCAGTCATAAGTCTTTAAGATAGGGTAAAATTGTGTAACATGGTTACCAAGGAAAATGTTAAAGGCTCAAAGGAGTTAACTAAGGTCAATGTTAAGAGAAAGAATTTATTTTTTGTAAAGTGACTATTCAAAAAGGGCATAAGGTCATCTTCCAAGCTAATCATCATATAGGATTATGCCCTCAATTACACCCGTGGAAAGTTTTAGACGACATGCATACACAAGAACAAATTAAGACCTTACCCTACAAGGCATCACAATCACTAGGAGTTAACATCAATTCTCAAAATTAGTTGGAATGTTTTGAAAAGCTATTCCGATTTTGCACAACTCATTTGTGAATCAAAAACTAAATGAAGAATGTAAAACTTATGACAAGAGAAGTGCAAAATAGACTAAAAACAACACTAAAACTTGACATTTTTCCTTAAGAAATTTGCGTCTCAATCTATTACAAGGAAATGTCGTCTGGTTCAACACAAAAATAATGAAAAGAAAATACGCTCATTGGGAAAGAATCGCAGTATAAAGAAAACCTTTGGATATTATTAAAACTAACTATTATCTACAAAGCCAATATTGAATTACACACTCATGTCTCATTGGAGAATGAGGCTTGGTGAAGGCACTAAGCACAGTATGCAAAGCATGGGTAGTAAGACAATTGACATGTAAAACTAACCTAATACCATGATATACAAGATCATGCCCAACGAGGGCACAAGATAAATCATACAAAAATATAGACCCGAGAAACGCGGAATACACATCATCTAAGAAATACCCGACAAAGGCCAAATAGTACTAGAAATTACAAAGTAAAGCCCGATAAGGGCTCCAAATCATCCAACTGAAATTGCACATCCACCCCAACTAAGAAAATAAAATCGTACTCGATGCTAAATGAAATAGAAGGTAAGGTGTAAAAACACCATGTGCTCGCGACTTTGAAGCATCACCTTGCAGATCCGTTTGTGAGCTAGTTCCAGCCCCGCCCTTGTGGGAGTCCGCTATAGCCAAAGATTCGAACAACACCCTATGTGTCCACAGAGATGCAGTGGAATCCTCATTTATGTCATCATCCTAATCATCTCCCAAACTACCTAGCAAATCATCAATCAGGCCCCTAGTCTTGCGAGTGACAACCATAGTTTCAGCTAAGAAGCTAATGTCTACAATGGCCATGGGGGCCTTACCTTTCATCTTGTTCATGACTACCTGAACTGGAGCTACCACCCATTCAACAACATCAACTTTGGTACATAAATTTCTAAGGCAATCAAATACATCATTCATCACATTTTTAACAGCCATTTTAGATTAAGGCCCAGAGATTCTTAGCCAATTTGCTTAGTTGACTATCATTGACATAAGTCATGTTGGTCAGATTCTGGTGACCACTCAGTAGAGAGAAATAAGAAGGTTGTGAAGGCCTTGGAGGCCTTAAAAATGCAGAGGCATTTCCCAGCATCACGAGACTAGGACCATCTAGAACATGCCTGATGAGGGAGGTCTCACTAGAGGTAAAATCAACATTACTAGTCTCATAATCAAGTAAACTATCAGATATACCCAAGTTTGGCATGTCACGCCCTGTGCCTTAACCCTGGACGTGGCCGGCACTCGAGAATCATTGCTGGCCCCAAGCGAACCCTTGGCCTGGCTTACTTACTCAGCAGAAGACTTTACTCAAGATAAATACTTTTAAACCAAGTAAATTGAACTGCTCAAAATATAACTTAGAATATATTACAATAACATTCACTGCCAAAGTGGCAACTCAAGTCTCAACTTAATTAAATGGGAAAAGTAAAGACTCATGAACTAACATCATTAACTCTGTCTATGAAGCCTCTAAACAACTGAGATGGATGTCGAGACAAGACCTACGACATCCTAATGAACTCAAATACTGAAAGCAATAAAAGGGATCCTCCAAAAATCTAGGAGGCTAACCAATTGACTCTGAGTGCTCAACTGGATCAACGAGGCGTTGGATGTTGATCCTGATTACCTGTGTATGCATCATAATAAGATGCAGACCAACTGGCATCAGTACATTAAATGTACGAGTATGCGAGTTGGAAACATAACTTAAGCTTGAAAAGAATCTGAAAGAAACACTTACCTTGGCTTTACTCAACTCCTGAATAACTTAACTCAATATAAAGCAATAAAACACATGCAATATATAGAAAGCTTTTAAAATAGTAGAAAATAACTTAGTTCGTTAAAGAAAATGCAATAACAAACTCAACTTTACTCATATAATAAAGTAATATAGTTTCTGTGGGAGTTTCTCTAACCGACAACCACCACTATGAGCCTAAGTGGTGATA
>JAJOOR010029851.1:0-12081 GCA_036250505.1 Solanum acaule | reverse complement strand
GTGCCCTTGAGTTATCTTTACTTTCAGTTTTGTTCTATTCGAGAACTATACTCTGAGACTTGTATATTTTTATTCGAATTCTGTATTTAGAGGTTTGTACATGTGACAACCAAATTCTGGGTAGTGTTGAGTCTTAATTAAAGTCTTCCGCTTATTTATTATCTTTTATTCTCGTATTTCTACTTCTCTATCGTTGTGGTTGGGTTAGGCTGACGTGTCCGATGGGAAATGGTCACGTGCCATCACATTCGGATTTGGGGTGTGGCAATATTCATGTAATACATTTGTTGCATAAAATTGACAATATCTTACATTTCACATTATGCCTTTTCAATTTCCCTAATCATGTACCATGCATACATTACTAATGACGCGGTTAACAAGCACATATAACATATAGGGGAAAACAACAATCATTACCTACGTCAAATCAAACCCTGAAAATTCTAAAGAATTGGAGTTTTCCCTTTGTAATGAATTTTGGCTTGTTCTTGGTCTAAACAATAATAGAAACATTGTAATCAATCAAAGATGGCCTAACAATACCTTGATTATAACGAAATTATAACTCCCCGCCATTCTCATGATTATTCTACCTAACAAGGGTTCTTTCCACCATTAATTCAAGTTGAACACCATTCCCCAAGATCAACAACATAGATTCTAAAGATTAAGATCAATATACAAATGGGGGAAGTGATTCACTTACCTTTAACAAAGAATTTCGTAAAGGAAATTGTATCTAAATTGCCCTTTCTTGATCTAAGAACGACGTTGCAGAAAATAAGAGATTTTTAGAACTTTTTTGCACAAAACCTCGACTAACCCTGATGTAGCGGCCCGCTATAGGAGTGTTGCTATAGCGGTTCACCCACTATAGCGGGAATTAATTCATCCCGCAATAGCGGCGTGATGTCCACTATAGCGGCTTGCAAGTTGCATGGAGGCAGATTCTTGTAAATCCTTCACCTAACCCCCATTTCACAACACACTTTTGAATCTTGACGTTCTAAATTAACCTTTTTACTTCAAATTGGATACCGAGAGTTTAACTCACTCGTATTTGATTCTGAAAGGCCCTATGGATTAATACTTAGGGGTGGTGTAATGGATAAAAGAAAATAGTCATGGGATAACTTTTTAGTGCCTCTTTATTTCTTGTTTGGTTACAAAGTATGGGATAACTTATCCCAGGATTAATAAATAGTACTGGGATAAGTTATCCCTTCCTCTTGGTGGGATAACAATCCCAGAATAACATATCCTCGGATAAAACAATTAAAATGACAAAAATATCCTTTAACAATCAAAAGAATTTTTAGAACTTTGTTTCTCATTGCAATTGGTAAAAAAATATTTTTGCAACGAGAAATATTATCAAATTTCAATCCAGTTATGGTTATTGTATTGGTGCAGTTTTGGCTCCAGTTTTGATTCATTTAATTTTGTCTATTTTTTTTGCTTATTACAGTAAAGAAGAGAGGCTTCCCACTGGCCTCAATAGATTGCTCCAACATTGATTCTTGTGGATCGTAAAGTTATCAATAATTGAGATTCATTTGGTTTTATTTTTAGGAGTAAATAACTAAATCTCTATAAAAAAATACATATAAAAAGGTAAATAAGATGGAGGGTATTTTTGTAAACAAATAATTAATTCTTAGAAAGTATCTAATATTTATTAGTTATAATACAACAAACCAAACAAGCAATAAAAACTAATTTCAGTATAACTTATCCCAATATAACTAATCTCAGCATAACTTATTTTCGAACCAAACGACCCCTTAATGTCTTAGCTAAACACAATTCAAGCTTAGACATACCTCCATATCCATTTTCGAATTTCCTTAACTCACGCCTCAATCAGATTCCATTTGAGACAAGTCTAACGTAAAATTTTTAAATCACTATCAAAAAAAATTTCTAACCAAATTCTTTCACCATTAGCCTCCTCATAACTATCGGAAAGGATCGTTACACTCGCATTGTTTTAATTTATAACTGGTCATTTTCTTGTGGGGGTATATGGTGTATTAACTTGGTGAATCAAATCATTTTTTTACAAAAATGAAAAGAATCAGTAAAAATATGTTTGAAATTCAAAGAATTTCGTGGCAAGAAATTTGTATGCTCATATTTATTTTTCAAGACTCTCCGGATCTCTTATGATAATTTAATAAGACGAAACAAATCATGTAAATGGTCAAATAAATAATTTAAGACAAAAAAAATAAATCTCATTTCATTTTCATCTCTTTTCTTACGTGTGACCTTAGTAAGTGACTGCATCACTCTGGACATCGTGGAGGAGGAGCCACGTACACTTAAAAAAAGAAATTGACCGACATCCTTCGTTGAAAAATTACATTATGTAGCTAGATAAAAAAGTTATATATATATAACATATTGACAATCTTTAACTTCTACACAATTTAACTTCTTTGTATTTTGACACTCCTTAGTCAAAATTTTAACTTCGTCACTAAGTCTATCCAGACATGACACCAATTTTGGGCATTGTGATGGTCGCGTCGCACACGACATTGGTCACTGCACATCGGTCTTTTTCTTATTCCAACACACTACATCAAAATTAATTTTTAGCGATAATTAATAAATGATAATAACTTAATTGCCACTAGCCCACTATATATATATATTTAGTTGAATTAGCGCTTTTTTTAAATATTGTTGGATTCTGAAGGGTGATTAGGGCGTCATGCGGAATCTTACAATTTGCAAATCATATGATTGATAAATTAGACGACACATAAAACTATACTAAAGGATATAATATTATTATTTGATATGACCATTGGTCTACATAATTAAAAACTAATAAAAAGCATAAAAACTGTAGAGAGAAAATCTCCCCATAAACAAGACTCTTAAACGACTACATTGTGGATGTTATTGTTTTTGTGTTAGAAGAAACAAACATATATTTATATAGTTCTAAAACCTTTTCTTACTAGAAAAGGACTAGCTACTCCAAAACCTTTTCCTAAAAGGAAAGAATAAATCAAATATGAAGAATATTATATTTTCCTCTCAGGAAAAGTAAAAACATTTATGGTAATATTTTGTCTTTTCTTTAAGGAAAAATAAATCTTAAATTATGGTAAGAAAATCAGGGCAAAACCCTAAATATACCTAAAGTCTATAGTGACGTTGAATCCAATGACAATTAATTAATGTCGATAAAGGCTTTAATACTATTTATTAATGTACATATTTATTGTTGATAAAAGTTATTTTGTTATAGTGGCATTTTAATCTCTTGTTCTCTAATCACTACACTAGTTGTTCCAACAATATATATATTTGATATATATTCTCAAGTCTTAGGTAATGATTGAAGAATGCGTGATAAATATTCAAGGTTAAACATGAAAAAGAAATGTTCTTCTCTTATATATCAAAATTGACAAACAAAGTAAAAATATTTATATTATATAATAGAGTAAACAAGCAAAAACAAATAAGGGAGCATTTTTAATCCAATCCACATTTGGTAATCATGTGTGTACCAATTTCTTGATTTGCTAGTACAAAAATGATGGTAGTATTTTTTTAGCCTATCTTTCTCTAACTACCAAATATAATAATTGAGTGACTAACCTTAATCATAGTTCATTACATAGCAATTATTACTGATATCATTAAGATTAGAGGATTAAAGTGATGAGGTTGTTACACCAATAGGCAATAATAGGTGCCAATTAGGGTTAATCTGTTATCCACTTCATAATTCTGAGTGGTAAAACATAATTAAGGACCATCTTCATTCCCAAGTCATAATATGCTACGTCCTCCCTTCCTTTTTATTTATTCAGTATATTAACAATATGTTTTTTTTTTCTTTTATAGATTTACTTTAGCAAATTAAGAGATAGTAATTAATTAGAATTTGTTTAAAAAAATTACTATTGAGTAACAGTTTTTTTAACTAATTGAAATACTAGCAATAAAATTTAGACTTCTAAAATATCACTAATAAGGATAATTACTTGTCACGCCCAAGTTTTATCAAAAATATAAATTAAAAAGGTAAAAGAAAATGAAGAAAGTAATAGAACGTGCAAATTAGAATGATTGAGATACTATTTTATTACTTTTTTCGTTTCAAAATAATTGTCTTGTTTTACTTATTGAAGTCAAACTATACTAATTTTGACCAATATTTTAAAACATATTTGTTCACCATTTTAATATGATAAAATTATAACTTTTAATATTTTAAATGTAATATTAAAAAATTAAATTAATTTAATATTAATTATTCTTAAAATTAATTAAATTGACTCTCGAACGGAGGGAGTACATCCTTACAGTAAAAGAACAATCAATAATGTTATCCACTTGAGATTGGTGATTGGAGAGTTATGGCCCTTCACCCTAGTAATCATGCTGCTTTTAGTTGTCTAAAGCCAGAATTTTAAAATGTGGTTTGAATTTTACGTCTTATTATTCTTGTGGTTATGATTTTTATTCAGATTAATTAACACTCACCCACCCCTAATTTATGATTATCTTTTGTTTTAAATTTCTTAGTGTTCCTTGATTACAATCTTTTATAATCACACGTATAATGTTCAGTAGTGTTTAGTGGATATAATAATGGTTGATGGTGATAGTTGCAAATGATGGTTGATGACGATTGATTTTGGGTGATCATTGACGGAAGTGATATGGCTAGGCTAAGGATGATGGTTGTGGAATATGATAGGTGGTGATGATAGTTATGGGCGGTGGATGAAAGTAGATCAAGTAAAGGTGAAATGTCATCTATGTAGAAATTTTTAAATTGACATATTCATCATATTAAGCCTTAGATACAAATTTTAACCATTCAAACTTTTCAGACTCATTAAGTGATTGTAAAATAGGAAAAAACAAATTAAATAAATTCAATGGATAAGATCTGAATGATGAAGATTAAAATATTCACCAAGTGCAAGCAAATGAAACTTAACTCATACAAGCGTAAAGGTAAAAGTGTTCCCTATTACATATATTTCTATTTCTTACATTTGAACTGAGTCTTTTAATTAAGAGCAGAAGGATCTCTTTCAACCAACCAACCAACACAAATATTTTTTTTGGTAACAACTATGAACATTTTACTATTAATAACAAAGAAAAATATAAATTTACTTACCTAACATCAAGGAGCACCTAGTCTAACAATCAACCACTTATAGAAAGGGTGTACTAGGACTACGTCTCTGCATAGCTAGTTAATTACCAGTCAAAACTCAAAACTTAAAGATCAATTTTAGTTGCATGTATTTGTATCAACACAAATGTTATGATATATTTAAAAGACTGTAAATTTTAAAATAGTCAAACAAATATTATTGTATATTTAAAATTATAATTTTTTAGTACTCATTTATATAAGGTGTTAGTATAATATAATTGAGATATTTCTTGAAAACGAAATCGTATTTTTTTTATTACACAAGTATATATAACTTGAAATCGAATAACTATAATAATTAATTAACTGTACCGCAAAATACTGAATAATTAATTAAATACTCCTAACAATATGACAAACATAAACATGCTCACTTCCACGCAACCGGTCAATACATAAACGCGGATTCTCCTTCTCAAAAAAAAATATCTAGCAAAATTGATTCTTATTCATTCGATTCCCCATGAACAATATGATTTTGACCTATCATTTATAATTAAGTTTTTGACGGAATGAAACATCAAAGATCAATAAGAGTGAAGAGAAGCTGGATTTTATTCGTACACATGTTGTTAAATAAAGATAAGTTGTTCATGTTTAATGAGATTGTTAGAATTCTTTTATTTTTAATTAGATGTGACAATTTTAAATTTCAAGAACAAAATTTTCTGATAAGGTGTGTCCCCCACACACCCATCCTTTAATAGACAAATTTAATGTAAATTTGAATTAGACGAATTAGTATCGAATTATTGAAACAATCTTTCTTTAAGAAAAAAAAATCCATAGTGTTTATCCAGAATCTTTGCTAGAATAGAAGTTCCTTTCGCCAGATTGGTGAGCTGATTTAATATCATTACACACACCCAAAAAAATAAATAATAGTAGTAATTCAATCGTCCTTCAGCCTCATATTCCATCTAAATATTATTGTTTTTAATTTCATCATTCGTGGTATGAAAGTCAAACAATATGCTTGCATTGCATCTAGCTATTAGATTGTGTATTCAACTAAAAAATATATATATAATCATTCGTTGGTTTTTTTTTTTTTTCGATCTTTCGTGTGAATTAAACTGCAAAATATGGAGGACTTAGAATTCGTCGTAAATAATTTAAAATGAATGACACCCCATTTAGTTATATTATTTTTTTAAATCAGAATTCCGCCAAGTTTGTAGTAATTGCGACTTTTAGATGAATATATATATATATATATATATATATATTTAGTTGGGTAGAATTGGTCTAAAGTAGAAATTCGTTCGTTTAATTATAAATGTACGTGTAGCACCTCAAATGTAGTATTAATTTATTACTACCATACTAGGAATATTTAATTAATTCTTCATTAGTTGATTTACTTACTTCCCTTTTCTCCTTAATTCCAACTTTAGATAATACGTTACCACGACAGCTTAACACACATTTACAATACTTTATCACACCATGCATTCAAAGCTACAAATTACACATTGACTAAGATTTCACCACACCCCATGGATTTTTTCGAAGTCACAAAATTAAATTAAACTTAATTAAGACTAAAATCCATGGATGAAATCCTACCACAGAATTTAAAAGAGAGAAAATCAAAACATAAAGAAAACCAAAGACGTAGAAACGATGACATGGCAGCCTTTGATTGGACAAATACGGATCAAAACAGCCAATGGCGAATTTTCGCTTGCATGCTCTTTTCTTTAATAGTATCTAAACTGGGCTTCCATCCTTTTCCTGACAATTGCCTGCTTAAGAATTCAGGCCTTCCTTCAACAATATCACTGAAATAATCATGTTTAGATCCTTGTTCTTCCTCTTCTTCCTTCTTCAACAAGTAAAGATTTTTATCCGAATTAAGAACACGATCGCGACCATTCCCCAATGATGATGATACTGCAGCTGGACATATACGAGCAAATACAGGCAAAAACCCGGTGTACGAAGCTAACAGAGACTTGGACTTAAGCATAGTACTTGTTTTTGTTAGAATTTTCCGCGCTTCTTCAGATGACAAGTTTGATGGTTTACCTTTCCTTATTGGAAGCATTATGTAAGCCTTGTTCTTCTCCAGTTTCATATCAGCAGGTAATGGAATCGGCCTTTTCCCATCAGCGATCGGCTTGAATTCAACCACCATTTTCTGGGGATGTTCCAGCATCAACTCTGCAACTGTTAAAGGCTTGTCGTAACAATGAACCGTTCCATCTGAGAAAACAACCTTGCTTGTGCCCTGTGGAATGGAATTTCCCATTTTGGAGTTTGTTGGTGATGGTTGGAGAAGTCTATTTAAGATGAGTTATGGAGATAGGAATTGAATAAAAGGGGGTGTTTTTAATGGACATTAATATAGTAATAGATAGTAAAGTACATGTATATTTAAGGAAAAAGTTTGTTAAACCGCTCCATCTTGTGATTTTTGTGAAGGACATAATGGTGGACTTGGTGGTAATGACTCCAAAGAATGTCAAGAAAATGGAAATAATTTAAGATAAAACTAGTTGACCTGCTCCTCTTTACTGTATGATCTCATGGAGCTTTGAGTATTCAATCTGACAACACGCAATTATTTTGATTTCAAAGGGAGTTGGACTAGAGAGAGAAAGAGTCTTACCTAACCAAGAAAGAGATGAGGAACCGTTCAACAAAAAATCAACTACATTTCCAACTCATTCATCTCAAAGTTGTGTCCTAGTTATGAAAATTCTAATTGAGAATTCCAGCTTATTATTTCAATTCTCGATGTCAAGGGACTATATGCAGGCATTCTGAGAAGCACAAAATCCCTTAAATGTCATAAAACGCAAATCTTGTATCATAAGACTTAAAATATATGTTTCGAGGCACCAATTGACATGTAGATGAAAATTATATTATATAAAAATAGAGAATCCTAAATACATAATTCACACACTTGCACAAAGTATACGTGAATACGATTTCTTTTGCCAAAACATAAGCATAACCGAAAGATTTTAAGAGTTCAATAAATATTCTGATTCTGATAGAGATGAGCATTAAAGTTCAAGACAGATAAAAAATATTATCACGCAGCCAATTGCTGAAGAAGAAGCGGATAAGTATGGGTCCTAAGAGTTGGAAGCCAATAATCTGGAGTTGGATAATTTTACTGCCATAGTTAAATTTTACACCAACAATAAATAGCTTCTCATCACGCTAAATAGATGCTTGATGCATACAATTTATAAGTACTAAAGACCTCATCAGTTTGAGAACAAATGAACAGATTCCATCTTTTCCAGACGGGAAAAAATAGTTGTACGAAAGCATAAAAGAGGACAAATTCTGTTTCAACTTCTGGTACATATGCAAATGATATAAACTACTTGATATATTGCGAAACCCACTTAAAGCCATCACCATAACCCATTTTGCGTACAATACTGCACATAAACACCTCCAAGGGACGAACACTAGAATCAGCTAGATTCACCTTACCCTTGCCAGTAGTGACACCAGTCAACCCAAGGTGATAACGCAACTCATCTTCTGAGGCAGCATACGGTATGTCTATCTTGTTTCCCAAAATAAGGAAGGGAACAGTCGATAGGGACTCATCAGATAGCAGTGCGTCTAATTCTTTCTTTGACTCAGCAAAGCGCTCTTTGTCATAAGCATCTACCAGGTATACAACAGCATCAACCTGCAAAACGGAGCTCATGCTTATCAAGAGAATGCTCACATCTTTTTCGCAGGTGTTAAGTTACAAACATGAAATAAAGTAAGAAAAAGATTAGCAGGCTCCAACGTTATAAGACGTAACTGCTTACATGACGCGCAGAATTCCCATACACGTATAGCTTTCAGGTTTCAGCTGTACAATTCTCGCACCTTAAGTGCATGGAGAAACACATGAATCTCACATAAATTCTTGCACATTTGTCTTTTAGAAGCTTCTAAGAGTAATTATTATGCATGTAAAGTATTAATTATAGAGAACTGGTTGGTCCAAGGATGTTCTTAATCAAAGATGACCTCTCTGCTCCTCCATATACAAATTTTAGGAAGTTTCAAAATGTTTCATATCATTACTTTTTAATACAACTTTCGAGAATCCAAACTCATTAAACAAAAAATTGAACTTTAATGTGATGTTTCCTCTAGCTGTTTCAACCATTACTTTTTGACATTTTCTGTCACTATAACTAACATAGTAAAGAAGTCTAAATTGATATTTTAAATCTCATGTCCAACCAGAAACCGTTATATCACTAAAGAAGGTCAATAGAAAACTAAATAGAAAAAGAGGGACTAATAACTTACAAGATATCAGTCTATCACTAATCTTAGATCAAGTCTATGTACATAATAGATGAGTTTTAAATCACCAGAAACTTTTCTTTTGAAACCATGAAGATTTCAGGAAAGAAGATGTAGCTAAAATAAGAGTTGACTGTACATTCCAGATGAATTTGTGTTCTTCTTTCACCCCCTTTTTGGATAAAATCAAGGAGTCCTAATTTATCAACAATTTTTTCAATGAATCCATAAAGATCTAGCTAAAATCCCACATCAACAAAGTGTATTGACCACACAGAAGGGCATAGTACCCAGAATCTAAGAATGATAAAAATTTAAGTAAATAAATTATAGAAGCAAAAAGCCCTCCTACATGGGTGGCTTGTCTAGCTCACAAAGGCAGTAAAATTTGCTGGGCTAAGCTTTAACTCTG
Organism: Solanum acaule; assembly: GCA_036250505.1. Taxonomy (NCBI): domain Eukaryota; kingdom Viridiplantae; phylum Streptophyta; class Magnoliopsida; order Solanales; family Solanaceae; genus Solanum; species Solanum acaule. The sequence continues at coordinate 2,182 of JAJOOR010029851.1, read as the reverse complement.
AAAAGTTATGCAAGATAATAAACACATGTAAGATAAATATTTAACACTCAGGTGAAGATCAACCTCTCATAAGTCATATTATAAAGAAGACATAAGTATTAAAAACAACCCTAAGTTTGGCGTGAATTATTATTTTAGTCCCCCAACTATTGACAACCTTAAAAACACCCATCCACTTGATTAAGTAATTTTAAAACATAAGCACATTTCTTATGCCACATGTCATACACCCAAGCATACAGGAAGAGTCTACTGCAGATGTGGCATACACATAGGTATATATAAAAAAACAAATATTTTAAAAAACAGTTGAATAATTAAATGCTAAGAATTTAGTGATTAAAGAGGAAAAGAAGAACTTTTTTTTTGGGGGGTACTGGGTAGGGGATGGGGTAGGGTAAGAAAAAAACATTTTTTTAAAAAAAGTTCTTCTCTTCTTTAATTGCTAAATTTTAGCATTTAATTATCAAAATGTTTTTTTTAAACTATATATATTTGTGTACGCCACATGAGCAGAAAGCTCCACACATACACATGGGTGGATGACATGTGGCATAAGAGGAGTGTTTTTAAATTACTTAATCAAATAGAGGGGTGTTTTTAAGGCTGTCAATAGTTGGGGGACTAAAGTAATAATTCACGCTAAGTTTAGAGGTGTTTTCAATACTTATCTCTTTAAAGAAAGAAAAGAGAAAATTTAGCTAGAACACATTTTTATTACAACATAATTTATACAAGATGATCTATCAACGGCAACAAAGGCTCCCTTATATGGAAGGTGGAAAACTCCTACATCTTGCACTAATAAATAAGTAGAATGAAAATAACATGACACGTTATTTTCCACAATCCAAGCAGAGATCACACATAAAGAACATTTGTACGTAAAAATTAGACAAGTAGTGGTAGAAATCTCTTACATTGTAGAGATTTATTAGGTGATGAACAAAACATAGAATAGAGTGCAGAATCTTTTCATGAGGTAGAGAACAAGCCATGGATGGCGTAATTTTTTATGATAAGGGCTAAGGATTACCCATATAATACTAGGCATGACTTGAAGGAAATACATACTACTACATGAGAATAAGAATTTTGGACTTTGATGCATGCTAAGCATGCAATCCTTTTTGACGTGTATGGAACTAAGACGGTTAATATAGCCGGTGATAAAGACCATTTCCTATTGAACTCTCACTACAAAAAGACTTCTATGGGGTCTTTTAAAGAAGGCTACATGCTAACAAATAATAACTATATAATCTTCAAGTCAAAAAGATAGTATCTTTAACCTTCTATCAATATGTCCCAATTTTACTCTTCAAGAGTTGGGACTTGTATTCATCATCATTTCCAACTTGGGATATATTGCTACTTATAAAAAGCAACAGAGGTAACAGCCTATCTCATAGATAAGAAGATGAAAAATTCTCAATAGTCCACCATGCTCATAATTCCACATTTCACGGCGTCAAAACACAACCAGATATGGTGGAGAAAAACGTCATCAATATTATAGGGTAACTTGTCTGATTACTTTTGGAAAATGCTAATAAGTAAATAGGATGCAGCAACTGTGTTTCATCATTATATGCTAAGGCCAATAAAGATATTTGCGAAGGATGTTGAACCCTCTCATTTTTTGTATCAGACACTTGAACCCCTTCAGGTAGTGTTCGAATTGAAACAAATCCTGACATCCAAGACAGTATCCCCTGTTTATTAATTTCTACAGAAGACATTTATGATAAATTTCTAAATCAAGCTCTTCAATTAGTATTTCAAAGAAGACCTTATATAAGTTCACCATTGAACATCAGTTGTTTCATTGTTGCAAATCTAGTAGTTTCACGCCTGCAAGCTACAACTATAGGAAAACATATTTTCATGCAATCATACTACTGAAGGACTTCAAATTTTTACCTGATAAAAGTAGTCTTTTACTGGCTTCTTCTTTTTGTAATTTATAACCTAATTCAAATAAACAAATTTGCAAAAGAGGCTTTCCTAGAAGAGAATAAAAATGTAAAACAGTCAAGAGAGTCATATCAGAATAACTACAAAATTCTAGTTTCCAGAACATCTTGCATAGACAATACAAGTTGGGTTATAGATCTACTCATATGGTATATAATAAAAAAATCACCTCTTCTGTTGTGCCTCGAAAGAATCTCATAGTTGC
>JAJOOR010029850.1:0-15113 GCA_036250505.1 Solanum acaule | reverse complement strand
CCTTCATAGCCTTCAAGGCTTCATTCAAAGACTCAACCCTAATTTCATAGAAATTATACATAACCTAGGGTAGAATCATCATAAAAACATGAATTACATAACATCACATTCAATTCATAGCCTTCAATCAATATCCAACACAAACTAGGGTTAGAATTAGGAAAAAAAGGAGAAGCATGGGTCTCATGGGGAATTCTTCAAGAAACCACCAATACAACATAAATTCATCCATAATTATTCATATAACATCAATCAAAGTCAGTTTATAACATCAATTTCACTTTAGAAAGAAGACCCACGTTTTTGGATTGAACCTAGAAATTAGAGATTTTGAAATTCATCTTGAAGGGGCCTCTTGGGGAAAGGAATCCCAAGAGTGATAAGCAACCATACCTTATAGATGAATTAACCACGAAAATCCGAGTTGAAACCTTGGAGAGTTGGTCTTCTTCTTGAAGTTCCAATCTTCTTCAATGGAGTTCTTGAGAAGAGAGAGAGTAGGGAGAAGGAGGAACTTTAGGTTTACATCTTTGCGGTTTTGTGTTTGAGTGATTAAAAGCAGGTAAATTGACTTAAAATTCATTATATACACATCCCCTAAAGTACCCTAAATACCCCTCACTCAAATGGACTCTTTAATGAAGTAAAAATAGATTTTTGAATTTCTGCATTTTCGTCGCGGAACAAGGCCGCGACGCGGAGCTGTTCCCTGAAGATATTTGGAATTAAATTTTGAGACAGTAGAGTCTGCGACAGGACCGTGTCGCGAACAAGATTTTTTCTCCTTGGGGGAGCAAGGCCGCGACATGCACCTCTTCCCACCAAGTGCAATTTCCATGCTGCCTTGGCAGCTTGCTTGGCCAAGGTTGAGGATCTCCTCGGGGCCCCTTAGGGTGGCCCCGAGGCGTTTTATTCGAACATTTTGACCCTATGAACATATATTTACCTCTTTTAAACCTTTTTACAAGATTATATCATCATACGACACACCCAAACCTGCCCAAAACCTAAGGACCCACTAGAGCACATTCTTCTCTAGTTTCCGGACGTCGTGGTCGTTTCTTGACGTTTAGACTTTTACTCTTCCTAACCAAGTCAATTACATTAGTTTAGGTTTATAAACATCATTTTAACTATTTTTAAGTCATTATTCATAAGGTGAGGCTCTAACTTAAGTCATAGAATTTCCGGGGTGTTACACTTGATTAGAGCTTTGAATTGAGGTATGTTAGCTTAATCATCTATGGGTTCTTCCACCCATAGAGTCCCCTTGGTTTTCCCAAAATTGTGAAGTCAAAAACCCAATCTAGCTAGGGTTTCCTTCTTACATTGTGGGTAGAGTCTAGGTATGATTCCAATCTAGTGGATAATACCTAATTATGATTGTTTTAGCATTGAATTATGATATTATGATGAATTCAAGTGATTTCTATGGTAAACCATAGTCTATTTGATGAATGTGATATTTTGTGGGTTTATGCCTTTAGAGGTGAAATTGAAGGTTCGTAGGTGATCTTCTTGGATCAATGTCATGTGTAGTAATTGATCAAAGTTAGGATAATATAATCATGAATTGAACTAGACTTTATTGAATATGAATTATCATGACTTGTAAAGATGAAATTGAACCCCTATGATCAATTATGTCTAGAATCATTTAGTAATGAAGGATGTGATTGAAATACCTTGAAATCTAGGTATAATGATAAGATTAAGAAAGAAGATTTAGAGAAAGGCTTGTGATCATAATAGTTAAGGCTTTAGAGTGAAGCTAATATGATTAACTATTGATGCTAAGGCTTTGAGAGTAAAGTCTAAATGAGGGTATAAGCTTGATAGATAGAGTTATGGTGGAAGATCTTTACCTACCTAATATACCTAATAAATTCTTGAATATGTGAAGTGATAGATTCACTTGAGTCATGATAGTACCAATGTCTAATGTAGAATTCTAGATATGGTATGTATGTGTGAATATGGTATGACATAAAAGGTTCTCTCACATAGAATGATTCTAGGTTGAAAGGTTTGCTCACCTAAAATGAATCTAAGTCTTAGGACTATGAAATGTGATGAGGCTTGTGGCGATTCCCATAAATGACCTTTGCATGATAGGAATGTGTGGTGAGTTCCCGTACTCCTAATTAGGTAAGTATGAGGAGTGTGAGGTGATTACCCAAAATATATGTGTGACTCCCAAGGCAAGCGGTGATTACCCATTAGCCTTTATGTTGATCATGGAGGCGATTACCTATGATCCTTATGTGATGATGTGGAAACGAATACCAACATTACACATTAAAATGGATATGGAGGCGAATACATATATCACCTTAAATGAATATGGAGGTGAATACCTATATTCCTCTAATAATGAACATGCAGGTGAATACCTATGATTCATTGATTGTATGACTAGAGGTGAATACCCTTGTCTTTATGATTCCATGATATGTGTGGCTTGAGGCGACTTCCCTTGTCCTTCCTGATGAACTAAACATTTATGCCTTGAGGTGACTCCACCTTGCATTTATGAACATGAGCATGATTAGTTTGGATAGTAGTTCTAGATAACTCTCCAATACATGCATGACTAAGAGGTGATTACCTTTGTCATTATGATGTTAAGAGATGATAAACATGAATGATGAACCTAAAGTGTCTAGCTTAGCATGGATAGGATTATGGGGTCTTGTTCATGCATGGCACAAGCTTGCCTTAAGGTGACTCGTGAGATGTTTGCTCTTAGATGATGTATGCTTAGATAGGATTGTGCTATAGTTGCCTTCCTTGACATGATATGATTGACTAAGGTGATAGTTCCCTTGTCTATATGAAGTAAGCTAATAGTGAGACCAAAGTAGGGTAAATATGACTATGATGACCTCAAGGTTATTCTTAGTGTGAAAGGTAGTATGGGATGTCTTTCATACATTGCACAAGTGTGCTTTGAGGTTACTTAGGAGTATGGTTCCCTTATAGAAGAAAAGCTTAAGACTTAACCATTTATATAGGCTATGATTAAGATGATTAAAAAGGGATACTTGGCTTGGGTGGTATTATGGGATGCTCTTCATGGTTCGCACTTGTATGCTTTTGAGGTTGCTTGAGAATGGTTCTATTATGGTAGAGATGACTAAGAGTCAATTATGCTTATGTGATGCTTATGTTGAAGACTTGGCTTATTATGATTATGACTTATCTCCTATTCTCATTTACTATGTCTTATGTTGACTTATGATTATGTGATGCTTATGTTGGAGATTATGCTATGATTATGATATTATCTCTTATGCTTATGTCTTATGTTGACTAACCAATTTGAGATGCTCTTATGGTGTTGTGCTAGCTATCATACTTGGTACATTTTGTACTAACGCATACTTTGCCTACATTCTAATCAAATGTAGGGTTTCGGAGATTGAATTCCTTTGGAGGCTAGGTTTCTAAGGAGCAAGAAGAGTTGAATATTTGGTGAGTCCTCATAGCTTCGTGGACAAACCCATTATTTCCTTTATGTCTTTATTTCATGTTTTTGAGACTATTGTATGGGCTGTGTCCCAACAGTTTAATCTAAAGTGTATTAGATGGTTTGAGACAAAGTATAGAAATGCTTCCACTTGATTTGATGAAAATGACTTCGATTGTAAAAGTTTTATATTTTCCCATATTTTCTATTATCTTATGTTATGATATGCTAAGGGCTTGTATGAGAGCCTTTCAGGGTAAAGTACGCCATGTTACGTCTATGGGGTACCCTTGGGTCGTGACACTTTAAAAGCTTAAATAACTCACTTGTCTCAAAATACTCAATTTATAATATCTATAATATACGTAATGAAATAGTAAGATTTTGCAGAACATCACAAAAGAAATACTGAAAGACTCTCAATATTATCTATCTATGAAGTAACTATTGTTCAAGATGGATGTCGGGACAGGACTCACGACACCTCAAAATAACTAAACTGGAATTAAAAGTGAAGTCCTCTAGTAGCAAGGAGGTCTCACCAAAAGTTGTCATTGAGTGCAATGTGATTTCAACGTAGCTCATGTTGATGATCATGAACACCTTTATCTGCATCATAATAAGATACAGGTCTAATGACACCGATACATTAAATTTACAATTATGTAATATTTCTTAGGCAACAATAACTAAACTCAAAAAGCTGAAAAAATGCTCAACTGAATGTAAAGCATAAATAGAGATAAGATCATTTGAAACCTTACAAGTTAAAATATCCTAATTCACTGAACTATATATATAAGTAAAATAAAAAATACTTTTTACTTTACTAGGGAGTTTCTCTAACCGACAACCATCACTATAAGCCTCGTGATGACACAACGTCTCGCCCATGCTACCAAAACTACCCTATACCTTGTTGGGGTATAAAATAAACTCAACTTCATGGATCCACTATAAAGGTCTTCTCAAAGGCAGTGAGGTGTCACCCAAAAGTCGGTGTGATCCTAACCCACGCTAGCTATATGGTTTATGAAGAATGTGAGTTATTTAGACTTTTTCCTATATCGGTGCTCAGTACTACTCCCAAAATATGTAACTCAATGCTTAACTAAATATACTCTCTCAAGGTTGAGATAAGTTCTCAAAAGGGCCTCTTTAAGAGGTAACTGTTGTATAATAACTTACTTTGAAAAACTTTTTAAAACTTTTATACTTTTTATGAAAATAGTGCTATTTTTCTCCATGTGAAAATTATACATTTGGGAATCATTTAGTTCCCTTAAACTCTACTAAATAATTATACTTTAAACTTTACTATCCAACTCACTTTTAACTTCTCAAAATCAATTTATGGAAAAATGTTTGATCAAAAGATTCTCAACGAAAATTTAGTAAACGGGGTTCATGTGGGAATATAAACATGAACAATAACTCAAAAAGCACAATGTATAATATATAGAAACTCATAATTAAGAAATTAGAACTCAAAATCATTAATATAACTCATCTAAGGAATTCTCGAGTATGAAATATAAGTTTAAATAAAACAACTAAAACTGAAAGACTCTCTACAACTGTCTATCTATGAAGCCTCTATTATATATAGACGAGTGTTGGGACAAGACCCACGACTACTCAAAATTTTTCTCATACTAACAACTCATAAAACTGGAGTCCTCCGAAAGCAAGGAGGTATTACTGAAAAGCTGGCGAGCAGATGAAGTGATCTCAACGGACTCTTGTTGAGGAACCTAAGAGCCTGTATCTACATCATTTTAAGATAAAGGTCGAATGACATCAGGACATTGAATGTACGAGTATGTAATATAGTTGAATAAAATATAATTGAAAGAAAGGACTCTAAGAGATAACAATGTATTCAAGCTGAATGTAAAGAAATAAATGAGTTAAATCATTTAAATCGTTACTTTCTCATCTTTGAACTCAACATAATAAGTGATTTATAAAAATACACTTTAAATCTATTTGGAAGATTCTCTAACCGACAACCATCACTTTAAGCTACGTGATGATACAACGTCTCGCTCACGCTGCAAGACCTGTCCTATACCTTGTTGAGATATTAGACACCTCAACTAAGTGGATCCATTAAGCTCTTCCATAAGGCACTTAGGATTCATCTAAAAAGTATGATCCTGTACACATGTTGGCATACATTGCTTATGAGGAATGTAAATTGCCTGAACTCATCCTCATATCGGTGCTCAATACTACTCCCAGTAATAAATAGTCATGCACAATGTTCAAAAAACAGACTCTTCCTCTGGTTTGAGATAATTGCTTAAACTATCCTCTAAAATGAGGTAACTACTTTTGAAATATCTTTGAATTCATAACTCATTTAGAAATCAAAGTTTCTCTTTTATCAATGTAAAAACTGATACCTTTGGGAATACTTAGTTCCCTTATACTCTTACTCAATTCATATTTGAAAACTCTTTCTCAAAAATATATCAAAATCATATTGTGATATGATCATTGATGACTCGGGAAGTCATACTGCATAAACATTGATGGAATAACTAGTTACCATACTGCTTAAACATTGATGGAATAATCGATTGTCATACTAATTATATTTTAGAAACTCTTTCTCAAAACTCATCTTCATTTCCACAAAACCTTAGTTTAAAATTCAAGTGTTGGCTTTAAATTATTCTCAAAATTTATAATTCAAAATAGGGTTCGTGTTGAAATATAGACATGAACGAATCAACTCAAGGATCTCAATGAATACCATATAGCAATTCAATAATTAGGAGTATAATTTAAAAAAGAATCAGGAACTCAAGAACTCAAAATCAACTCATCTCAAGAATACTCAAATCTAGGGATAGAATCCTAGATTACTCTTTTACTGATTTGAAAGTAGATGTAGGGTGTAAGGATGATCAAGTACAACACTATGATAGCCTTACATACTTGAAAGAACAAGGTTCTTGAAGAATCTTGAAGAAAAACTTGATTAGAAGCTTTGAAACCCTAGTTTGAAGGAGAACAATCAAGAAAACCTTTCTTGAGATTCTTAAATTAGTTTCTTGAAATCTCTATGTCCAAGAATTATGATTTTTTATTAGTGATTCATAATTGTATGGAGGAATTTGAGTTGGAAAGAATGAAATTCTTGGAGGACTTGGATTGAAGAAGAATCTTCAAAAAGATTGAAAGAATCTTGAATAAAGTCTTCTACTTTATTTTTCGTTAGGGTTTTACCTTAGAATTTGAGAGAGAAGAGAATGATGGATTAAGAGATGAAAATCTGATTGTTTTGGGTCTCTAATTAGTCAAGAACTCCGTTTAGGGATTTTATTACAGGTAAAAAGACAAAAAGATCCTATTTTAATGTTTTCATGTCTGCTAATTCGTCACTGCACTGTATATGGTTACTAAAATGGTCATAACTTTTTACGCAAAACTCGGATTGTTGTGAAATTGATGACGTTGGAAAAAAGATTCAAATACCTTTAATTTGATAGGTTATGGGCCATGTAACTTGATGAGTCCACAAATTGGACTCATTTAGGGTTATATTTTGATAGAATTAGTGTCCTCAAATGCATATCTTTTCTCAATATCTGATGAAAGCCCTTAAGTTTCAGGTATTTGGAGTTTTAGGGAAAGCATGGACACTACTTAGCAAAAAAGGAACAAAGGCAGCTAAAAGAACGAAGAAATGAAGATCTGAGAATCGCCGAACCCATTCGGCGAATAGCCAAAAGGTCTTATCCTCGCCTTTCATTCCAGTGTGCTGAGCCTTGAAAAAAAGGATCAAATTGGCAGTGAAAAGGAGCAGTCGGTGAGTCACCGAGCAGTTTCACGAAGTAGTACTATGTCACCCAATGATCCAAAACAGACAATGCTGAAGGATAGAGCAAGACGACGAAGAAACCTACCTAAGGGCGGATCGCCGAGTTGATCGGCGATCTCGACTAACGATGCAGAATGATCCGCTACAACAGAGATTTTTGAAAACTATAAATACTCGTTGAGAGTTGTAGCTTAACATCAGATTTTTAATATATAATTTTTAACATAGATTTTAGAGTTCTAAGTTTGTAGAGGGTGTTGAAGAACTTGAAGATTCAAAGGGTTTCAACTCCAAGAATTTGGACTTGGGTCTTGTGGATTCTTCACTCTTTGCTTGTTTTAAGACTTAAATCTCCATACCCATTTGAATGCAAACTCATATTGGTATAAATTTCTATCTCGTTTACATGTCTGGCTAAATATCCCAATTCTTGGGGTGTGATTTTGTGAATATGGGTTAGATTATCTGTTAGGTCTTGCTTGTTGATGGTTTATTTGTTGTGTAAATGTAATTTCGTTTAGTAGTTGTGGTGGAACTTAATAAAATTGTATTTGCAAATACAATTTCACCTTTGTGTTTTCGGCTTGCTCGAGAGAGGTCGTAAAACTAAGACTACTAAATTGATGGCCGGTGGAATTGGGACGACATGAGGTTCAGCTTGAGAGAGTGAACCCTAGTCCTTCTCCCACACACTCAGCTCGAGAGAGTGAGTGGGCTAAGGTGGAGGCTGGTCTTCATGCGCCAAGTGGGTGTCCGAGGGGAAACCCATTTGATTTGGGGTAAGTTGCTTGAGAGAGAATTTACCCCTACTATAGTCTAGCCTAGTCACAAATACTTAGCGGATTTATTATCAAAAGCATGTACCCAATAGTTTAGTCTATCCCATATTCCTATCACATCCCAAGAATTCTCTCTCCTTGATTAGTACTCTTTGCATTTTTGTTGTTTTTACTTACTTATGACAAGCCCCCATTGATAATTGACGCTTGTGTCACCCCTTAGATATAACATGTTTATATTCGATAATGTTTTTAGTTATGACTAATTAGAACTTAAATTTATTTTTCTATTAATTCACAAACCCACTCCCTTGGGACTCGACCCCAACCCTTGATTGGGTTACTTTATTATTGTACGATCGTAGACACTTGCATTGGAAGTTGTGTCTTGATTATGCAAACATCAAAATGGCGCCGCTGCCGGGGAGTGGTGTCACTTGAGAATTCTTAGTTTAGTAAAATTTTTGTTCTTCTTAATCATAGTTTACTTACTTAATTTTTAGTTTTGTTTTGTTTACTTGTGTGAATATTTCAGAAAGCATGAGTGTTAACGGTAGCAATGGTAGCCAGGTGGGCCACCAAGCCGACATCGAAAATCTCAACGATGTCCAAGAGCCCAACATTAATGACCCCCATCTCATAGGAGGTATTGGGGCCATCCGTTTACCTCTAGTCGAGGGAAATGCAGTGTTCCACATTATGAGCGCTATGTTGCAACTCTTGCAACTAAAGGGACTTTTCAGTGGATTACCAATAAGAAATAGGTTGATTTAGTCATCTGATCTACAATCATCCAAATCAAATCATGTTGCATGCGAGAACACGATAAGCCAATAATGAAGTTCATATTAATCATCTCCCACTTCTATTTTGGAAGGGCTATATTATAAGCCACACCACATGGCCTTTGGTGTTCAACCTTGACTTGCTGTCAATTTGGGCACTTAGCAAAAAAATATGCAATACACATCTTCATACCATTCCACCAATTGACTTCTCTCAAGTCATGATACATCCTTGTGGAACCTAGATGAATCAAATATCTGGAACTATGAGCTTCTTCCATGATCCTCTCTTAGAGCTCATCCACTCTTAGAACACACAATCTACCTTGATACCTCAATACACCATTTCCCCCTTGTTCAAAATTCATCACCTTCTGCTTATCAACATTTGCCTTTTGCTCAAGTAATATGAGTTCGTTGTCTTGATTTTTCCTTCACTTCTACCACTAATGATGATTCAGCCCATCCATCACAATAACTTTTCTTTTATTAGAATCTAACAAATGATCTCCAATATGTGCAAGTATGTGAACTTCCTTAGCCAACTATTTCTTTCCTTCCTTGACATGAGAAGTACTCCCCATGGACAACCTGATTAAGGCATCAACAACAACATTATCCTTACCTGGTTGATAGAGGATATTCATGTCGTAACCCTCGAGTAACTCTAAGCACCTCCTTTGTATGAGATTAAGTTATATCTGACTGAAAACATACTGGGTGACTTTTGTGGTTGATGAACACATACATATGAACACCATAGAGATAGTGATGGCGTATATTGAGAGCAAAAACTATTATTGTCAACTCAAGATCGTGAGCCAGGTAGTTTCTCTCATGAATCTAAAGCTGTTTGGAGGCATAGGATATAACCTTACCATTATGCATCAATACACAACGAAGCCCAACTCTTGACGTATTACGATAGACGATTACCCTCTGGTAGGGTCAACATTTGAGAAGTAGTTAACAGACTTTTCAATTCTCAAAAGTTTTTCTCAGAAGCTTCAAACCATTGAAACTTAGCTGTATTTCGAGTAAACTAATTAAAAGGGGATGAAATAGATGAAATCCCCTTGATGAACCTTCTATAGTAACCTACCAACCCCAAGAAACTTCTTATATCAATTAGGGATGTGGGTTGTCTCATTTTGCGATTTCTCAATCTTCTGAGAATCCACTTGAATTCCTTCGGTAGACACGATGTAGCCTAAGAAGGCCATAGATTCAATCTAGAACTCACACTTAGAAAACATGGTATATGACTCCCAATTTTTGAGATTTTGGAAGACTATTTTGAGATGACTGACATGATCGTCCTCATTCCGTGAGTAGGTTAGGATATCGTCGATGAATACGATAACAAACGTATCTAGACACTGATTAAAAACATTTTTAATGAGATCTATGAATGTTGTAGGAGAATTAGTCAAACCAAAAAACATTACAAGCAACTCATAATAACAATAACAGGTCCTGAATGTTGTCTTTGGGATTTCACTTTCTCTCACTTTAAACTGATGATAGCCAAATATGAGGTCTATCTTAGAGAAGCAAGTGACACTCTGAAGTTGGAATAAGGTCATCAATTTTAGGAAGGCGATACTTATTCTTTATGGTAACCTTAATTAGGAGATCTCTTATCATCTCCTTTAACTCTTTTAACTCATCTAGAGCCATTCTATATAGCGAAATAGAGATGAGTTGAGTATCTGGAAGGACATCTATTCTGAAGTCTATTTCTCTTTCAGGAGTGACTCCGGGAAGATCGTCTGGAAAGACCTCTCGGAACTTACTCACAATTGAGACTGACTTAATAAGTGGTGTCTCAACAATAGAGTCATTAAATCGAACTAAGTGACAGATGCATTCCTTAGAGACTAATTTTCTAGCCTTAAGGTATGAGATAAAATGACCCTTAGGCACTTTTGAATTACTCCTTAACTCTAAACTTGGGTCATTAGGAAATTGTAACTTTACTACTTGAGTTTTTGAAAACACTAAGGCATAAAGCCAGACTATGCCAATAATAACATCAAAATCTACCATGTCTAATTGAACTAATCATCCATTATATCTTTATAATAGACATATATGGTACAATTACGATAGACTCTTTCTACTACAATAGACTCACCAAAATGTGTAGAAACATTGAAAGGTTAAAAAAGTTGTTTAGGGCATGTCCCACAACTCATGTCTATATAAGGAGTTACAAAAGATAAACTGACACTCGGATAAAAAGGAATAAAAATCAAAAGAATATACTTTGAGCATACTAGTGACAACATCTAGCGAGTCCTCCTGATCCTGGTGACTGGCCATAGCATATAGACAGTTTGCACCTCTACCTAACCCTGAAGTAGCTCCCCTAGGAGAAACCTTGCCTGCTTGAGTTGTTGAAGATGATTGGGCTTTATTTTCCCATTATCAAGCCTCCTTTTTGGGTGATTTTTCATAAAGTGACCTGTCTGACCACACCTAAAGTAGCCACTCTTTCCATCACGACACTCTCCTGGATGGTTCTTGCCACACCTAGTACAAGTGGGGTCCAACACTATATTAAACTTTTACTGACTGGATTTAGATTTAGGGTTTGAGGAAGAACTCAGTCAATCACTATAATTAGCCTTACATACATGGAAGAACAAAGTTGCTGACAAAACATGAAGAACGCTTAAAAACCCTAGCTTCTCCTCTTGGATGCTTTCTCTAAGAGTTGGAAGCACTAATGAGAGTAATAGGCTTGATTCATATTTCTCATAAATTTATTTATGTTTAAAAACATTGGGTGTTAGGCATAGAAGGGGTAGAAAATACTGAACTATCCCTTTTAAAAAGCTTTTGAAAACCTTCCACGGGGCCAGCTACGGTTCATGGTTTGATCTACAGACCATAGATCCCATTCATGAAATTCATATATTTAAATATTAAGGCTTAAAAGTTCATTCTACGAGCCCAAACTCTAACCCGTAGAAGGTTCTAAATCACATAGAAATCTCTATACGAATTGGACCCAAAATTTTGACTTCTTGTACTTTTTCCATTAGCGAACAGTACAGATGATAGTTATTCCTATGAATCGTAGAAGTGATTCGTAGGTCACTGACTCAAAACACTCTATTCTGGTAGTCTCTTATAAAATAGTCACAGTTGTTTACTCCGAACTCAAAATAAGGCAAAATTGATGGTTGATGAGTCTGAGATTTGGACTCATTTAGGGTTTATTTGTAATGATTTAGTGTCCTCAAACACTTATTTTGTTTCAATAACTGATTTAAAACCTTTGATTTCAAGGTATATGGATCGCGGAACAAAGCAAGAACACTAATTTGCAAAAAGGAACAAAGCGAGCTGAAAGAACAAAGAAATTCAAGCCTGGTGATCGCCAAGTTCACTTGGTGAGTCGCCGAATGGCCTTTTGACCACCTAAAGTTCCACTGTGCCAAGCTCTGATGGAAAGAACCAAGTTGGCGAGATAAAGGAGCAGTCAGCGGATCACTGAGTGGTTCTGCGATGCAGTGTTGGATCGCCCAAAGTTAGAGACCTTGAAGATGCTGAAGGCCTAGGCAGAAGGGCAATGAAATTGACTAAAGGGCGGATCGCCGAGCCCGACTTACTTCACCGAGTGACTCTTCGCATCACATATTTGGCGACAATAAATACATTTTATAACATTTAGTTTAGTATCTAATTTTCATTATATCGAATTGTGATTAGAATTTTGAACTGAGAGACAAGTTTTTTCTAGTTTTTCTTTAGCTTTGAAGAATTGAAGTTTTTCACTTTTGAGAAATTGGAAGTGGGTCTTTGAGATTCTTCGACTTGGAACATTGTATAGACGAAATTAATCTTACCCCATTGATGGAAACTCAATTTAGTAACAAATCTTATTTTTTTATGATGTCTAGCTAAAACCCCAATTCTTGGGCTGTGATTATGGGCTGATTTAGTTTATGGGTAATGCTAATTGTTAGTTTAATAGCTATTTAAAAGTGAATTTAATCAATAATTGTGGTTTAATTTAAGATTAGTAGTTGCTAATGCAGTTCTACCCTTGTGTTTTTGGCTTGCTCAAGATAGAGGTTTTAAAACTAAGATTATTGATTGATGGTCCATGGGTATTGGGTTGAGATGGGTTTAACTCGAGAGAGTGAATCCTAAACCCAATTCCACACATTCAGCTCGAGAGAGTGAATGGACTAAGGTGTGGATTGTTCTTATTTTGCATGCTTGTTGATGTTCGAGAGAAATTGACTTGATGCGGGGTAAATTGTTCGAGAGAAAGTTTACCTCCGCTATAGCCTAGCTTACTTACTAATATCTAGCTATATTCTAATAGTTGCAATTACCCATTTGTTTACATTAGCCTATAATTGAATCACATCCCAAGAACCTGTCTCATTATTGTTATTTCGTATTGCTTACTACTATTGTAGTTGATATTTTCAAACCAAAACTCCCCATTTGACATTCATGTCACCCCCTGACTTGAATTATGTTTTTATTCGGTAATGTCTACTATGACTAATTTGACCCTATTCATACTTCCTAATTGATTCTCAAACACGTACCGCTCCTTGTGAGATTTGACCCCAAATCGTTTAGATGGGTTTTATACTGAGTAGAGATCGTTGACACTTAGAATTGGAAGAAGTGTCCTTGAAACGTTAATCAAAATAGCACCGCTTTCGGGGAGTGGTGTTGTTTAAGATTCTTTTGGTGATGTTGAATTTTGTTCTTGTTAGTCATAGTTGAATCTACTTACTTTTAGTTTTGGTTTGTGTGTACCTATTTTAAAACAGAGGAAATGAGTGTAAACGGGAGTAATGGTAGCCAAGTGGGCCACCAAGATGACATCGGTAACCTGAACGATGTCAATGAGCCGAATACTAATGACCCTCATCTAATGGGTGGAATTGGTGCCATTTGCTTGCCTCCGGCTGAAGGGAACGATGTGTTCCACATTACAAGTACCATGTTGCAGCTCTTGGAATTGAAATGGTTGTTTGGTGGGTTAGCTCATGAAGATCCCCATGAGCATATAAGGAACTTTGTTGCTGTTTACGGGCCGTTCTCCTTCAAGAACATATCCTAAGAGTCTGTGGGAGAAGCATATAAGTGGTTGGCTGAATTGCCAAGAGACTCCATCACTTCGTGGGAAGTGCTTGTCACTTCATTTTAAGTGCAATTTTTCCCTCCTTCGAAGATGATGACACTTTGGGATATCATCCAAATCTTAAAGCGTTTGGAGGGTGAACTAATTCATAAGACTTGGCTAAGATTTTAGAAGTTGGTGTTGCAATGCCCAACTCATGGTTTGCCCGGCAACGTTTTGCTATAATATTTTTACCGAAGCCTTGATTCGGTAAACAAAGGTGTAGCTAACCAACTTTCTCTAGGAGGTTTGATGCAACAACCTTACATTATAGCAGCCCAGCTTTTGGATGGTATGCCTATAATTAATCGGGTTTGGTACACCCACGAAGATCAGGACTCCCCTCTCACTTTTAAATTGACCAAAAAGCAGCTTGAGAAAGATCAAGAAAAGGACCAAAACATGGTAAAGATCATGACCCAACTTGACAGTTTTTCCACAAATGTCATGGGAGCTTGAGCGAGGAGTGTTAATGTTATGAGTGTTGGGTGTGTAAACCCCGAAGAGGCCATGTTTGAAGCATTGTATAATGAGGAGGTGAACTTCCTAGCCAACCAAGGAATTAGTTATTGTGCAAAATCCACAAGGCAGGGTGGTAACCAAGGTTGGAACAGGGATGAAGGTTCGAGAGACCGTGATAGAGAGTAGAAGGATCGTAATCCCAAATGGAAGGTAAAAGATGGGGAGAAGGATAGGTATGTTCCTCCCCACGAGCATCAAAATCTCAAAGATTCTGAGGGTGGTCGTTTTGAGGATTTGCTCTCTCGTATTCTCAACATGGTTGAAGGGTCAAATAAAATTTTGAAAGAAATGAAGGATGATGTATCGATGCTTAGCCAGACGGTTACTTCTCACTCCATCTCTATCAAGTAGTTGGAGACCCAAATGGGTCAGATTTTGTCTCATTTAAACCCGAGACAACAAGGGGGTTGCCTAGTGACACTATGGCCAACCCCAAGAATGAAGTTTGAGCCAGGACTTGAGTCCATGTAAAAATTATACATTTGGGAATCATTTAGTTCCCTTAAACTCTACTAAATAATTATACTTTAAACTTTACTATCCAACTCACTTTTAACTTCTCAAAATC
>JAJOOR010029849.1:0-14617 GCA_036250505.1 Solanum acaule | reverse complement strand
CCACTCAATTTGACCCCCTGAATAAGAATATGAAGTCGAATTTCCGAAATCATGCACGGATTTTGAGATATATGGAAATTACAATTTTAGGTGTTTCCGAAGCACATTTTCGGGCATTTTTGGGGTCGTTTCATTATGGGAGGAATTAAGTACCTTGAATGCAAAGAGTCTGTGCACTTGCACATGCACTTGTGGTGCCAAGGATAATATGCACAAATCTGAACAAGATAGACGATTGATACAATTTCTCATGGGACTGAATGAAGTCTACACTGTGATCAGAGGTAACATACTCATGATGAATCCTCTTCCCTCTACTGCACAGGCTTTTTCCTTGTTGATTCAGGAGGAGAAACAAAGAGAATTTAGACCTGCTAGTCGTATGCCTATGGAGTCAACCTCCTTGAGTGTGAATACTAGTAGAGGTGGTAGAACCTATAGAACAAATTTTTCAAATAACAAAGACTCAGGAAACAACAACAATTATGGAGGTAATGGTTCTCACTCAGGCAACAACAATAATAAGAGTGTCATAATCTGTGAGTTTTGTAAGAAACAGGGCCATACTAAGGAGAAATGCTATAAGCTACATGGATACCCACCAGGGAATAACATTCTTAATTATAGAACAAACAATCATAACAATGGACACCAGTTCAGGCAGAACAGTAATCAGAATTTCCAAGGAAGGAGGATTGTGGCCAATGCACATGGCACAATGCCTGATACATCACATGGTGAAGAATGCTCACAAGGGAGTAGTAACTCAAATGCTGTCATCACACAGGAACAATATGGTCAGATTATGAATTTGCTGCAGCAGTTCCAGATTGATGGCTCAGGAGAGGATTCCAAGGCTAATGCCGAGCCTAACACATTTGCAGGTACAGTAGTGTGCACTTCTTCTATTGACTTTGGTATTGCTTCATGCAAATGTTTTAGATCAAGTATTGATTTATGGATCATTGACTCAGGAGCTTCAAACCATATGACCTTTAATAAATCCTCCCTAACAAATATCCAAACATTACCTTACCCTATACTTGTCTCACTCCCTAATGGATACAAGGTCAAAGTGACAGAATATGGTGATGCACATATTACATCTAAAATTGTCTTAAACAAAGTATTACATGTTCCCTCTTTCAAGTATAATCTCATTTCAGTTCAATCCTTAGTTTCTTCAATGAAGTGCATGGTCTTATTCACTGCTACAACATGTCTATTACAGGCCCCTTCAGTGAAGAGGCCTCAGGCAATTGGTAGCAGCAATGATGGCATTTATTACATGTGTGGCAGATGCTTGAAGGATACTACTGATGCCAATACCTTTGTGTGTAGTTGTCTATCTCATAAATGTCTTTCTTTTCCAGTTTCAGTTTGTAATGAATCATGTGTTAGAACATGCAATGTATTCATGAATCCTTATTCTTGTGTTGAACACACTAAGAAACTTCCTAATATCTCTGTTTGCTCTTCTACTTTCAATAATACAAATGTGTTGAATAATGGTGCATCTCTTGAATCTCCTAAAAATAGTGTAGACTTACTGTGGCATAATAGACTTGGCCATGTGCCCTTTGTGAAGATGAGAAATATACCTACTATTCCAGTCAAGTTTTCCCCCAAACAGCCCTTTATGTGTACCATATGCCCTATGACAAGGCAGGTCAAGTTGCCATTCACTCACAGCACCACTCATTCTAGGGAAATTTTTTTACCTTCTGCACATTGATCTATGGGGTCTTACCATGTACCTACTTACAATAATTACAAATATTTCATCACCCTTGTAGATGGTTACAGTAGGGCTACCTGGACATATTTACTGAGTACCAAAAGTAATGTCTTACAAGTTCTTCAACCCTTCATAAACATGATAGAAAATCAATTCAAAACAACCATAAAATGCATCAGGTCTGACAATGGACTGGAGTTCAATAACACTGAAACACACAAATTCCTTCAAGCTAAAGGCATCACACATCAGAAAAGTTGCCCTTATACACCACAACGGAACAACATAGTAGAAAGAAAGCACAAATACTTGCTAGAAACAGCCAGAGCTCTCCTTTTTCAATCTAAATTACCTGTAAGGTACTGGGGTGAATGTATTCTTACAGCCACGTACCTTATAAACAGGCTTCCTTCCACCTTTCTCAAGAACAAGTGTCCTTATAAAGTACTATACAAGGAAAAACCAAAATACAACCAATTAAGATCCTTTGGATGTCTTTGCTACCCCACAGTGCCCACAGTCCATAGGGACAAGCTAGAACCAAGAACCACACCCCATATCTTTGTAGGATATCCCTCTGAAACTAAAAGGTACAAGGTGATGAGTCTTGCCACAAAAAGGATACAAGTTTCTCGAGATGTGGTATTTCATGAGAATGTTTTTCCATTTACTTTATCTTCAGAAAAGTGCACTTTTCCTTCCATTCTTAAATCTTGTTCCTCTGATTATACTGAACCTTATGATACTTTGTTAAACAATCACTTGGATGTAATTGATGATCATACTGTTTTGTCACTTAGTCCTCAGTCCACACCTCATCACCCCATACACACACTGAAGTACCAGCTCCAACAATACCACATAGAAGATCTCATAGGGAACCTAAGACACCTTATCATTTAAAAGATTATGTTCTGTCTCTCCCCACTCTAAAGACCCTTACCAGTTCCATTTCCACTACTACCATTCCCCGTAATGCCCAAAATAACATGTCCCTTAATGCACTGTTCAATAAACACCATTACATAACTCTTGATGTCATTGTTTCTAACAGTCAAGTCTTGGTTGAAAGCATTTGTTGTGACAGTGAACCATGTTCTTATAAAGAAACCGCTCTAAGTCCTGCTTGGCGAAAGGCCATGCAATAAGAGTTTGATGCATTACATGCCAATAGAACTTGGGATTTGGTCAAGCTACCTACAGATAAGCAAGCTATTGGATGTAAATGGGTTTACAAAGTGAAGCACAAAACTGATGGTAGCATAGAGAGGTTCAAGGCTAGACTAGTGGTTAAGGGCTACACTCAACAGGCTGGAATAGATTACACAGAAACATATTCCCTGTTGTTAAAAAGACCACTGTGAGAACCTTGGTGGCATGTGCTGTGAAAAAAGGTTGGAAAATGTTCCAACTTGATATCGATAATGCATTTTTACATGGTGATCTCCATGAAGAAGTATATATGACAGTGCCACAAGGTCTTGATGTGAGTGAACCAGACCTGGTATGCAAGCTTAACAAGTCTCTATATGGTCTTAAACAAACCAGCAGACAGTGGTATGCTAAGTTGACTGAAGCACTGTCCCTTAGAGGCTATACACATTCACACCATGATTACTCATTGTTTTACAAGAAATCTGGTTCATTGGTGGTCTTTGTAGCAGTTTATGTTGATGACATAGTCTTGACAGGAACAGACACAGATGAAATCACACAGTTAAAGACCTACATAGACAAGACCTTCAAGATCAAAGACCTTGGCAGACTACATTATTTTTTGGGAATGGAGATTCTTGATACAGCAGGAGGGGTACTCATTTCATAGAGGAAGTTTGTATTGGACTTACTAAAAGAGTATGACTGTCTTCATTACACTTCCTTAACATCTCCTCTTGATCCTAATATTAAACTCAGGGCCAAGGAGGGAACTCCACTTTCTAATCCCACTTACTACATGAAACTTGTAGGTAAGTTGAATTTTCTAACTAACACTCGATTGGACATAGCCTTTAGTGTCCAACAGCTGAGTCAATTCATGCAGGATCCCAGAACTCCCTACTTACAAACAGCTTTTCACTTGCTTAGATACTTAAAACAGGATCCTACTCTGGGAATTTACTTGTCAAATGACCCTGATTATACTATGAAGGCATATTGTGATTCAGACTGGGCCACATGCCCAGATTCTAGGAAATCTGTAAGTGGATATTTGGTCTTACTTGGTGACATCCCTATCAGTTGGAAGTCTAAGAAGCAAGAAACAATATCATTGTCATCTGCAGAGGCGGAATACAAATCACTTAGGAAAGTGGTAGGTGAATTGGTTTGGCTGCACAGGTTAATCACTGAATTGACTATACCTCATTCTTCTCCAATTGCTGTATACTGTGACAGTCAAGCTGCTATACATATAGCTCACAATCTTGTCTTCCATGAGAGAACTAAGCACATTGAAGTTAATTGTCATTTTGTGCGTAATAAGTTGCAAGAGGGGCTCATTTCTATTCACCACGTGACCACTACTGAACAACTGGCAGACATTCTCACTAAGTCCCTCACTGGTATCAAATATACTGCAGTTCTGAACAAGTTGGCTGTGAGATCCTCACCACCAACTTGAGGAGGGGTATTGAGAATTAAAGCTAAACTTAATTATCTAGATTAGTTAGTAATTAGTCAGTAGTTAGTTAGTTAGTCATGATATGGTAGTTTGTTAATATGTCAGTTAGTTAGTTAGAAGATTACTTGTGTATTTGATTCTTCTAGAAGGTTCTCAGTCACATGTATATAAAGCCTCAGTGATCAATGAAACGGTTACAATTTTTCATTCTCTCAAAATACATTCTCTCACAGTTTCTCTCTTTCTCTTTCGATTGCCATCCATGGCTTACTTGTTTCTGTTTGATTGAACACTCACCATTATTGTGAGTTTTGATAAGAACGGTAGCCATGAAAATATCTTGCTTTGATTACACTTATTTTGAGTCAATAGTAATGTGAAAAACAATTGATATACCCCATAAAAATAAGAATAAGGTAGACATACATCCGAAGCTCTCTCCCATCTCCCTTGTGAGATTATATTGAATATCTTATTACTATTGTTAAAATGATAAGTGATAACTCTTTAGGGATATGTAAACGTAATAGCTTAAACCACCTTTTTATTCTGTCAATGTTATGAAGCCAAACAACCAAAAAAAGCTAGAAAGATCTCTAAAATTATTCCAAAAAATAAATATATGAATATGAAAGTTAAGTACATAGATATATATGAACTCAATTCAATTTAGAATTACTTAAAAATGAATAAATTAGTATGATATAATCCTAACACCTAAATTCTTCTGTGCAAATTCAACAAGATTGTTAAATTCATTTTCATCAATATATCCATTACCATTAGCATCTGCCCCTTTTATGCCACGCCTCCCTTTTAATCTACTCAACCAACCTCCGCCATTCGTTCTTACAGCTTCACGTAGTTCTTCTTTACTTATTTTCCCGTCTTTGTCTGTATCGAATCTCTTTATCCATTTCTTGAATTCTTGCAAACTCATCTCAAGTTTACCATCACTCGCGATGGTTCTTCTATATGTACTCTTCAACGCCATTTTTAATCGAATATAACAAGAAATTGATTATCAGAATAAATGTTTTATTGATGAATGTGTTCAAGACAATCGATTTAATTTATAGTGGTAGTAGTATGCTATAGTAGTAATTAAATTCTACCATCACTCGCAATGTTTCTTCTATATGTACTCTTCAACGCCATTTTTAATTGAATGACAAAAAATTGATTATTTGAATAAATGTGTTAATTGTTGATGAATGTCTTTAAGAGAGACGATTTAATTTATAGTAGTAGTATTATGGTATAGTAGTAATATTAAATTAATTAAGGGGACATATTGTTTATTTATATATATTATTATTAATTAGAACCGAAAGCTAGTGCATGCATGTACGTACATTAATTCGAATAAGAATCAACAAGAATTAATTATATATGGTCCCAAAAAGTGTAACGCCATATATAGTTAGGGGTTATCTAAATTATTGTATGTAAAAGACTAAATAAATAAGTAATTGTACATATATACTTTGCATGGTTGCTTTTAGTTTAATTGCCCAATAATCGTACAATATCTATATGCCTCTTCTTTAGACGTGTATACAACAGCCTCGCGATTTTCCGATCTTTATTTTTGGATTTGTGTCAGAGTATCATATTAGCTCTTCATGAAATGTGAAAGTCTCTTTATATGATCTTAAACAATTCTCTCACCTCAAAAACTACTCTTTTTCAGGGTGAAGTTAGGGTATAGGTTTATGAGGGGAACTAAAATAATTATCGTTAATAATATTATTAACCAAATAAAAAAATTTATTTTTTTCAGATTAAACTTTCAGATAAGATAATCAGGTGCATCCATGATATTAAATTAAAGCAGATAGACAATGTCCTAGTATGCACGTGTTCGAGTCTCATCACCAGTACTTCTTATTATAAATAATTTTTAAGTGCTTGACGTATGTCACACATGAAAAGTGTGTTGAAAATATAATCTAATTAATAAGAATATAACTTTTTCTAATAATTTAAATTATTTATATAATAGTGCTTAGTTGGATATTAGTGAAAGGTTCCTTGCCTAAAAGTACTAGTAATATACAATTAATTAGGTTAATTAAATCTTTTGGCTTCAAATTTAAACGGCAGTTGTGAATGGGATCTAAGAATTTGTCATTTAAAGACTAAATAATTCTACATATACTTCCATTTTATACGGTTGCTTTAGTTTAATTATTAATCAATAATTGGTATACAACTATGGGTATCCAATAATATAATATTTAAAAGTACAAGCCTCCTTTTTAAATATGTCCTCGACAACTTGATGGTTCTTTGATTGTTGCTTTAGAACGGGAACAAATTATAGCTTTAGGATTGATTAAGTTAATAAATAAGTGGTCATTTTTATCATCTTAAACTTCTTAATGAGATAATAACATGTTTTAACACGATAACATGTTGAAAAAGATAAAAGGCTTTAGGATCAAATATCATCATTATCTTTTATAAAAAAGAAATAAAAAATCACATACTTAATTTGTAAAAAGGAATCAAGCTACCTCACACATGTGAAGGGGACTATTAAAAATACGATTAAATAAATAAAAATAAAAATTTCTTGGAGTATATTAATCAAAATGACAAATCGAAATAAGTACATGA
Source organism: Solanum acaule (assembly GCA_036250505.1). Classification (NCBI taxonomy): domain Eukaryota; kingdom Viridiplantae; phylum Streptophyta; class Magnoliopsida; order Solanales; family Solanaceae; genus Solanum; species Solanum acaule. Next base: position 7,637 of record JAJOOR010029849.1, on the reverse strand, counting down.
CTAATAAGTCGGTTTAATGACAGGCGTATCTGGAGGTCACCGGGTTTGCGTGAACCCATGGTCCCCTTCCGAGATCATATATAGTAGTGTTATATTTTTTAAAAAATATTGAAATATAAATGTGTGAACCCACACTTGAAGTATCACATAATGCGATTATGACTGGGTGCACCTCTCTCCGCAAGGTTAGAAATTAAAATTTTATATTTATCTTGTTTTATTTTTCTTACTAAATGTCGAACCGGTCAAATTTATATCATAGATCAACCTTTTTATAACAGTGCACCCATCATTTCAAAATCCTGGATACGCCTCTGAGTTTAATAAATAACTGATTGATTTTTTCGAGAAGTATACAATGCATAAGCAATTCTTGTGGCTGCACCCGGGGGCGGAGCTAGAAGGGCAGCTAGCGGAACCTTTTATTTCCACTTCCCTTGAAAGTCGCACTATTATTTATGGATTTATTTTTTTATAGAAGATAATGAAGCTCTTTCCTAAAATCTTGATGTAATTAGTATAGTTGTTGTCATGTGATTACAAGGTCACAAATTCGAGCTTTGGATATAATTTTTTGTAGAAATGCAAGGTAAAACTACGCACAGTATAAATCCATGTGGTCTGATCTTTTCGCAAATCTGGCTTGTACAGGAGAAAGCTTAGTGCACAATCCTTCGAATTTTGATATGTTATATTAAATTTTATACCATTATTTTATTCCGTTATTGTTATGAAGTCAAACGATAAAGAAAGTAAAGAAGATCTCTAAAATTATTCCAGAAAATAAATATATGAATATGAAAGTTAAGTACATAGATGAATATGAACTCAATTCAATTTAGAATTACTAAAAAATAAATAAATTAGTATGATATAATTCTAACACCTAAATTCTTCTGTGCAAATTCAACAAGATTGTTAAACTCATTTTCATCAATATATCCATTACCATTAGCATCTGCACCTTTTATGTCATGGCTCCCTTTTAATCTTCTAAACCAACCATCGACATTCGTTCTTATAGCTTCACGTAGTTCTTCTTTGCTTATTCTCCCGTCTTTGTTTGTATCAAATCTCTTTATCCATTTCTTGAATTCTTGCAAACTCATCTCAATTTTACCATCACTCGCGATGTTTCTTCTATAAGTATTCTTCAACGCCATTTTTAATCGAAAGACAAGAAATTGATTATTTGAATAAATGTGTTATTGTTGATGAATGTCTTTATTAAGAGAGACGATTTAATTTATAGTGGTAGTAGTATGCTATAGTAGTAATTAAATTAATTAGTGGACATATTAAAATCGAAAGCTAGTGCATGTACGTACATTAATTCGAATAAGAATCAACAAGAATTAATTGTGGTCGCAAAAAAAGTGTAAAAGGGCAGACCAAAAGCCATAATTATGGATTATCTAATTAATTATTGGATGTTACTTAGCTTATATCACAGGTGAAAAGTGTGTTGAAAATATAATCTAGTAAATAAGAATATAACTTTTCTAACAATTTAAATTATTTATATAATAGTGCTTAGTTGGATGGACATATATATATATATATATATATTGAAAGGTTCCCAGCCTAAGTAAATATACAATTAATTAGGTTAAATTTTTTGTCTTTAAAATTAAACGGCGATTGTGAATGGGATCTAAGAATTTATCATTTAAAGACTAAGCAATTCTACATATACTTCCATTTTGTATGGTTGCTTTAGATTAATTAATCTATAATTGGTATACAACTATGAGTGTACAATAATACAATATCTAAAAGCAGCGAAAGCCTCCTCTTTAGACATGTATTCGACAACCTGATGATTCTTTGATATCTGCTTTAGAGCGGGAACAATAATTTTTGGATGGATTAATAATGGGGGAAACTAAAGTAAGATATAGTTAAGTTAATAAATATGTGGTCGTTTTATCATCTTAAGCTCCTTAATGAGATAAACACATATTTTAACACGATATCAGATTGAGAAGACAAATGTTCTATGATCAAATCTCATTATATATAACTTTTTATAACAAAAAATTAAAAAAAATCACGTAATTAACTCGTAAAAAAGAATCAAGCTTACACAAATGAAGGAGATTATTAAAAATATAATTAAATAAATAAAAAAATATTTTTCAACTTTTACACTATCAGAATCTCAGCCCCGTATTGTATTCATCCAGAGATAATCTAGGTAATTTTAAAAAAAAATTAAAAATAAATAAATAATAAAAAAATAATAAAAAAAATAATAAAAAAAAAATAATATATATATATATATATATATATAGTAGAAGTTTTAATCCCTGCCTACAAATACTTTTAAGAGTCTTCTTTTGATAAGTAAGAGTATCTAGATGAAATTTCTTGGAGTATCGATATACTAAATGACAAATCGAAATAAGTACATGACCATTTAGTTGGTTAAATAAATAGTTGGTTGATTTTTTCGAGAAGTATACAATGCATAAGCAATTCTTGTGGCTGTAGCCGGGGGTGGAGCTAGTGAGCCAGCCGGAGGAATTCCTTTTATTTCCACTTCTGTCACGATTGCGAACATCGTGATTGGCACCCACACTAATTCTTCGGTGGGAGAACCATTACTACAACTCAAACTAACAAATTTTATGAAAATTAAGGCATGTAAAGATACGGAAGCAGGTTTAAATGACAATAAAAATGGAGTTCCAATAAACTCCAAGGTTTTAACAAACAACCAACCAAACTAATGCGGAAGAACAACCCCTAGATCCTGAAAGTCATTGTACCAAAACTCTACTAACGACAAGTCTAAGAACAAGGGGTACAACCTCGAAGCTAAACAAAACACCTTAAACAAATAGTCTAAGTCTGAAAAGGGTGGACTTAAACAAGAAAGATCCATGACAGCTTGAAAGAACTGACTCACCCTTGAATCCGGTCATGCTCAATAATCACTTAGTTGAGGTCTATCAACAACCGCCTGAAGATGCCCTGTACTCAACAAAGAACAAGCAAGTGCAGTATCAGTACACAATCACAGTGTATTGGTAGGATCACGCGGCTATCCCAATAAGTGAAACACATGCAAGTAACCACAATATTATAAAACAGGCATATACCACTAAACAAAGCTTGAATCAATGGGGAAAATCGCTCTAAGTTGCTGCCTTCTTCTCTTCTCTTCTTCTTCTTCTATTCTAGAGAGATGATTTTTGGAGAGTGATTTGGGGTGTTTATATGAATGAGTTAAAGTGATTAGTTTAGGGGTCTATTAACTATTTATAGGAGGTTATTTAACTACTTAACCGACCTATATTAACCCCTAATTAAATAACCAATCAATTCCCAAACCCCCTAACAAAAACTTAAACTTAAAAACTGGCAGCATTCACGAGACCCCTATCCACAACCGTGGATGGGTTGATTGGGCGTGATCTGAGTCCGTAGTTTGGGTTAGAGACCCTACATGTTACAGACCACTCAGGCTTGACCTACGCCCATGATATACGAGGTGTTTTCAGGATAAATGTAGCATTCCACGTTCTTAATAATACACATTGGTTATTAATTTAGAGCAACATACAGTCTTCCAATATCAATCATCATTAGATATGAACGTAATAATCACAAGTAGAGACACAACACAATTCAATGGTCCTCTCACGGAACCCAATTCAATAGTTCTCTCATGGGACCCACTCCAAAACTGTTAGCATACAGGAACATGGTACCCAATCCAATGTTTATGCCGGAATGTGGCAACCGATCACATATTTATGCCAAAACGTGGCAACCGATCAAATGTTTATGCCGAAACGTGGCAACCGATCCCATATTTATGCCGGAATGTGGCAACCGATCCCATTTAGTGTGTTGGATCGTGACACCCACCCATTCAACAAACCACAATCACAATCACAATATATATTCTCACAATCATACAACAAGAGGTGATTCATGGCATACAATTATTCAATTATCCTCATTTACAACAAGTGTGATCAATAATGCTACATTCACATACATATATGTATTATAATGAAACAATTACAAACATATATCACACCAACATGAAACTACAACCATCATCTACCTCGAATCCAAGCTTGAATCTCCTAAGACACTTGAATCTTCCTTTTCGAATTCTTTCCGCTTGTTCGTGGTCTAAAAATATACAATTAACGCAAGGATCAACAATCAAAGGTCGAATTATCCGAATTATAACAAACCCAATAACCCTAGACCAACCCAAGATCTTAATACCCAATTTAGGGCTTTTTCCACCATTAGTTTCAGATCAAAACCCTTCCCCAACAATAATTACCCACGAATTTACATTCTACGGATCTAAAAATAGATTCGGGGAGTGAAAATCTTACCTTTACCCTTAAGAATGGTGGAAAACTGTCAAGAAAATCCCTAAGGTCGTTCCTTAGCTCTCAAAGTCGAAAAGTGCAGAATAAAACGTTTTTGGGGTTTTATTTCCGACTTAAGTCGCGTCGGACCTGCCACAACGGTCCTCACCCCACTACAGCGGCCCAGCCCTGGCGGCAAAAATCCCACCCCAGTGGCTTGCACGGAACCAGTAAGCTATTTTAATAATTCCAAGACCCCCATTTCACAACACACCTTTAACCAACGACGCTCAAAAAACACTATTCACGCAAAGATTGATTTCGAGAGTTCTACTCACCCGAATTCAATTCTGTAAAATCGTATAGATTATTTAACGACTTATCTAACCATTCATGTAATCAAAATCATAAATAAGTCACCCGATTGTTACCAGATTTCCCTACACCTTAACGACTCTGATTTCATCTAAATATGGGACTAGGTTGGGAAATCCAAAGTTACTACTCAAAAGTTTTCTGACCCCAATTCTTTCCCCATCAGCTTTTCTATAACGACGGGAACAAGTCGTTACAATAGATATCAATTTACCCATCACTCGTCCCCGAGTGACAACTAGGAGAAAAGGGCTAAAGCAAGAATAAAGTAGTATCTGAATTGTCGAGTAACTTGGGATACTTGTCCCACATACTTTTTATGTCGACTCTGGCTGCTAGAAGCTTAGATTGGATACTTCTCACCTTACCTTGAACATCTTTCACCAAATTAACTCTCAAAGGTTTCACGTCTTCAACCTCAACCAACCAATTGAACACCTACACATCATCTCATACAATGCCTCAATGAAGTCATCTCAATACTCGAGTGATAATTATTGTTGTATGTAAACTTAACTACAACAAAAGCGATTCCCAACAATCACCAAAGTTGACCGTACACACGTCTACACATGTTATCAAGGACCTTGACACAATCATCCGGACAAATCCTTTAGCACTTAAGCATGATCAAATTCCAAGTCAAAACTCGCTATAACTAGAAGTGAACCTGAATCAACTAACACACACTCATAAGACCCAAACAATCATAGTTCTTAACAATATCTCCATCCCACAACATAAATTTCCAAAAGCTTGAGTTACAAAAAATTTGGTCTTTATCCAGCAGATACTCATTGAAGGATATGTCCAATCATACAAACTCTCTAATAACACTATCGAAATGCTAGATTTAACAATTACGATTGTAGATTACCCTTAAGAACAGTAGAATTGGACCCAATGATCTCCCACATTCAACCACACATAATTGATACATGACCTCGATGACTAGAGGAATATTAAGATTGCCGGACAACCACAATTACGCATGGTAGCTCTTCTATAAATTCTCATAAGCAATGTGGTACATGTAGAACCACTAAAATACTTTAACAACTCCAAGACAACACCAATTATGTCATTTGAAATAACCAAATCTTCCCAATCTTTCCACTCAACCAAGAGAACATTGCAGGATTTGGTACCTCTGATCCACCACTAGGGATCCACACACAAAAGTGAAAACACACTAGAGCATAGCTAGCGAATCATACACACAACACTAACAACTATCATAAACAGTCCAACCTTTTACCTTATTATAAACCAACACTTTTTAAAAATGAAACATTTCTTAGGTACTTAACAATCAATAGTAGTAAACTTACGACACTCCCCAGGTGTAAGTACTTTCAAATGCTCAATACCGGATACAATTGATCATTTCTCACATTGCCAATTCATACCTTGACAAAATACATCACCACGAATGTAGACTCATAATGAAAAATCTGAATTGTAATTTCCACCATATAACATCATCCCTTTCTCTATCAACATTAGCTTATACCTTGAAGATTTTTATGAATTCATGGATCTCTGTTTATCATTAATCGCATCTCCATCGATCTTACCATATATTTCGCTAAAATTTCAATCACACTAATTACTAGACTCTAAAACAAAACTAAGCACTTGTCATCACACTCAAGCTAATGTCCGCACCCTCCTTTCTCAAGTCTTTTTCGATTAGTTTTTGACCAACCAGATGGATATGTGACACTATTGCCATAGCCACAGCAAAACGAATGAAATCACGCGTCTCTGAACCTAATTATCTACCTCTCTGAAGATACCTCTTTAGCCTTAAGAATTCAATAAAATATTCTTGCTCTCGCTTCTCTCTAAAGTTCGTATTACATTCTACTATATTTTCCTTCATTATTACTCTAACTATTTAACATTCTATTCGAGTGATGTCCTACCATCTCTTATAACTTTCCATACAACCACGTTACTCACCAAATATTAGAAAATCACAACCATAGGTACCCACAAGTTGGAATTACTATACAAACTTCGCTTGACCAACAATCTTATTATATAGTTGCATCCCATCACAATTCATTACGACTCTTATTACAATTACGCTCCGTCATCCTTGACTATCACTACGAAGTCAACCTTTTCATCAACACGACACCTCAAACTCAGGTATACTCATCAAATTCAGAGGATTAACCCAATTTATACGCACTTTCTTACTAAATTACTTTAATTTCCTTCACCCAAGTATACTCATTGGGACCTTCCTTATCCATAAGCTTGTCATTCTGGTATCAATCCACCCATTTATGGATTAAGATAAATTCACATGTCCTCATACTACCCTCCTTCTTCTTAACAAACAAGACATGAGCACCCCACGAGGAAACACTAGGACGGATGAACCCTTTATCAAGAAGCTCTTGGATTTGAGCCTTAAGCTCTCTTATTTCTGCTGGAGCCATACGATACGGAGGGATGGTGTCACGACCCGAGAGCATCCCCAAGTCGTAACATGCGTATTCGACCTCTCGGAGGTCTTATACAAGCCCTTAGCATTCATCACATTAGATATGTAAAATAGTGCGGAATTAAAAACTCTTTAAATAAAATCCCATAAGACTCAAAGGTCACTTTTAAAAACATCATTCAAAAGTACACAAGCGGAATACTAAGTCTCTTAGCCATCTTAGACATAAACGGGAAAACATACTAGGGACACGGCCCTTTACAATCAAAAGAAGTCTATTAAGTCTATTACAAGAACCTTATTATAAAACTAGAATAGAAAAGTCTTGTCCTCGACATATGAGGACATACCACAAGATCTTGGAAGAACTTCAAGTTCCAAGCTTACTATAGAACCCGCTTACTTTCCGGAACCTACACTTGTAGAAAATAGAGAAATATGGAATTAGCACAATTAAGTACTAA
>JAJOOR010029848.1:0-15386 GCA_036250505.1 Solanum acaule | reverse complement strand
TTGCTTCACTCTTCCAAGTCTTTGGTATGTCCTCAAGATTCGAGGACTATGTTTAGAAGTTTCTTAGTCATTGTAATAGACACTTAAGTTTCATTTCACTTGTAAAGGGCCATGTCCCTTAGTACGTTTTAAGTTCTTGTCTAAGATTGGCTAAAGAGACTTAGTAGTTCCGCTTGCGTATTAATGTTTTCAAATGTTGATGACTCTTGAAGTCTTATGGTTTTATTGAATAAAAGTTTTAAATTCTTAGTGATTTTATGATCTATACGATGAATGAATGTTAAGGCTTGTATAAGACCTCCGAGAGGTTGAATACGCATGTAACGGCTAGGGGGTGCTCTCGGGTCGTTACACATAGCTAGTGAATCCATGTAAGCTAGAAGTTTATGGTCCTTACCTTGGCAAGTAGGACATCTCTTTTCAGTGTGAGATAGACACCAGATTCCATGTTTTAGCTCACATGGTCTTTGTCGGTTAATGATAAACATCCCACAATAATGAACTAGGCTACTTTCAAAGTATCTCACAAAATGTTTTAGTAGGATAAGCTTGCATTGACCATGATTATGACTTGTGTTTTCTAAACATCTTATCTTATTCTTTAGCTTGGTCATTGCATGTAATGAAAAGTACTTTTAACATGATTTCATAACTTTTGTGTATTGCTATCATACTTAGTACATTCCATATACTAATGCATACTTGTGCGTAAATTGTTTCACTAATGTAGGGTCCGACACTCCTATCTCGCATACTTGTGGCTTGTTGATCTCCCTTGACGATTCAAAGTTGATTGATGAAACCTCATGTTTCGAGGACCAAGAAACTTTTATAGCTTTTCTTTATCTCAATTTTCAGACATTGTATGTGGTGTATGAGTTACTTTCCAACCCCTTTTTCCTGATATATTAGATGGCTTGTTGAGAGTATGTTAGACTTCCGCTTTGTCAAACTCTTTTATGATATGAGAATGCTTCTTTTGAAATCTTTATTTCTATAATATTGTATGATGTATGCTAAATGACTTATGTAGGCCCTTTCAGGGTTCTATATGCCATGTTACACCTAGGTATACTTTGAGTCATGACACTGAAGAAAGGCAACGCTTGAAAATATACTAGTTAGCAGGTCCAGCTATGCGAGAAATCTATCAGCGTGATATGGCCCTAAATGATAAGGGGAAAATGAAGTGGTGCATCCTAGAGGACCCCAAATCCACACCACCTGATTGTGTAAATTGCCCGATATTAAGGCATTGTTTGACAAGTACTATCTAGATCGGATGGGCAAGCCACCTGGAAAAGTACACTATAAATATAGTTCAAGAATTTTATGTTGCATATGCCACAACAATGCAAAGTAAACTCCGAAAAGGGAAAGTGCTAGAAATCAACTCGTACAGTGCGGGGTCGCAATGTAGATATATCTAAGAGAAAAATCCAACATTCTATGGGGCTAATTTTGCTGCTCCTAAGTGTACCAATGAGTACAAATATAGAGCGGACACATGTAAGGATGTTAACAGGTTGTCGTATCATGATAAGGTGTGACTGTTCAAGTGGGTGCTTGCCTCTCATAGCCTTTAATTTACCAACTCTTTTTTCCTTCTCTGCAACCAACTAGTTTGAGGTCATAGATACCTTACCTTTCCTGGTAATTTTCTTTGGTGAATAAAGTAGGTTGGTGGGCACAACGACACCATTCCGCAATGACATATGCGGGATACTCTTGCGTCAAGATAAGAAGCAAAAGAAGATTCAGACATTTGAATGAAGAGAAGATTTCCAAAATTAATACTCTGACTTGGATCTTTCAACTTCGATATAGTATTGCGCTAGAAATTTGACCACTTGATTTGAAATAGATCTTGAAATCATTGAAGAAGAAAAGAGATACTAGGGTCCAGGGAGAAAGAGAAACTGATAAATTATTTTTCATTGAAATAGGTCTTCAATTGGGTTTGGGGATGAGGTTGTGGGTATGGGTCGGACTGGACGAGGAAAAATCCAATGTGAATTGGAATTTAATTTTATCCAATAGAAAGATGTCATGTAATATATTACAATAATAATAATTAAAAAAAGAAATGATTGTTAGTTTTAAGGGTATAAATGAATCCAAAAGGTGGACTGAGCCAATAGGTGAATGATGGATATATTTAAACTTTTTCGAATAGTCCAAGATATTTTTGACCCTTGTATAGGGGAAATGACATTTTTAGTCCCTGTGTTATTGCCTAATTCCACTTTTAGTCCCTGTGATATTTGACTGTGCACATTTAACCTTGAATTAACTAGACTGAGCGATTTTGATCTAATCACTGAGAAACGTTAACTTTGTTAACAGATCACTTATTAACGGAAAGGGTAATTTTGGTACTATTAGCTAAAATACTTGAAAAAATCTAATTGTACAAAAAATTAGAAGTATTCTTGTCGCATCCTTTGCCTCATAACCATATGTTGTCTTCATCTCTTCTTCCACTTTTATGCAAATTAATGGTTTGATCATGAATAATTGAGAGACTTTGTATATCTTGATGCTAACTTCTCTTTAGTTGTTTTTCTCTTGTGTGAGAACAATTCTAGGGCATTCAAAGTTTGCTTTCTATACCTCCTGAAAAAGAAAAAGGATGACAATGAAATTGCGTTGTAAAATATGGACTACAATTCACACCAACATGTAAGTACTCTATCAAGTTAATTAGACTATAACTTTGATATTGATTGATCAAGAAAAAGATTAAATATTGATGTGGCAAATCAAAGCATAAATACATACTAGATAAATATGCATTATAACTTTTTAGAAAATGTTCCTGTGTTTATATTAATATATCGTGTACTGCTATTACTTAATCTACATAAATTAGAGCTATATTGGTCTTCAGTACTAGATTGATAACAAACAATATCAAGAAACTAAAACAAAAAACAAAATTACTGATCAACACACACGCAGTTGCATTATACTAGTAGTATCAGAAAGCATAAAAATAACATGTTTATAGTATATATTCTGAATTTGAATGATTACTCACATTTTTTATATTGATGCTATTTATTAGAGCTACACAATGAAATATTCTCACTATAGATAAAAGTGAATACTATTATTGCTTATACTTTGGACAATGTCCAGCGATCAACTTGTTAAGGAAAAGGAGTCCTACAAACTCTTTCATTTTGATCTCAACTTTGCTACATAGTTACAACATTCATTTCACCCCTCGTATTGGACGCTAAAATATATATCAATATTCAAGTCTTAATTTTTTATGAAATACACAAGTAAGGGTCAAGGCCTAATTCACTCCTAAGACTGTCCCACCTTCATGTTTTCTGAAATAATATATAAAAAGAATTTTTGAATAGTAATAAAAAAATGATAAGTTGACAATTCCTTCTTTAAGGACATCAGTTGCACAATTACTTAATAATTCAAATTCAACAATTATTTGAACTTGCAAGGACTGGTTACATTCTGTTGTTGGATTTATATGTTTCTTTTTGTATTTTCTGTATTGGTGATATTTGTTATACTGACACTAAATATCATATTTTTTCTGATAATAGATGAAGATCCAAAAATGTACACTCTTAATTGCACTATAATGGTTAGTGGGTGTTCGAACAGGAGATGAACTACATTGGTGGCCAGATAGCCTACTACGACTACTGTAAGGGAGGTGAAAAATCTATCATTCAAATGAGACAATGTATGAAAAAGTTGGAAGTCGATGATAGAAAAGTGAAATTTTGGTTTAAGTTTGGGCCTTATTTTGAAATAAGCTTAAGACTTTTGTCAACTGATATAGATATATATAATCTTATCCACAAAATTCCTGACAGTAGAGAGGTGGAGATATTTGTGGAGCACACGGATGAAGATCAATGGACCTACGATGTGGTTAATATTGAAGGGGATCGACTTCAAGGTGAAAAGAGCTTGGTAGATGTTGATGTAATAGAGGAAAGTGACGCCACAAGTGAAAAATGTGAGTCATTTCATGACTTTGATTATTCTTTGGAAGGAGATGACATGATTTTTGATAAAATTGTCGACTCTACTGCTGAGTGGATTGATGTTAGTGAAAAAATCAGAGATAACCAATTTAAAGAAAAAAACTATTGAGTTAGGCGTTGCCTCCGACATGGCTAAGATTCCTAGTAATAGTCAAGAAGAAGTTTTTGATGCATCAGATTATGAACTAATGAGTTTGCAAGGAGATTCAGATGATGATAATTCAAAAATATTCATTGTTTTTAATGCAAAAAAGGATTTGGAAGATCCAAAATTTGAGTTTACACTTAATATGATTTTCAATAGTAGTAAAGAGTTCAAATGGAAAGTGGAAGTGCGTGCTGTGATGATGAAAAAAGACATCAAGTTTAAGAAAAATGAAAGTAGGAGGGCAAGGGCAATTTGTAAGGTATCAAACTGCAAATGGTTCATATACGCATCAAAGACTAATGAAGATGAACCTTTCATGATCAAAACAATAGGCCCTGATCATTCATGTGGCAATCAAAGAGAAAATAGAACTATTGACTCTGGATTTTTGGCTAAGAAATATGCACATGAGTTCAAAATTAATCCAAGTTGGGGTGTGAAAGAATTTCAAGCTCATGTGATGAGGAAGCATAGTTGCACACTCAGTAGGCATCAATCTTATAGGGCAAAAAAGAAGGCCTTAGATCTAATTACAGGGACTAAAGAAGAACAATTTGATATGTTGTGGGACTATTGTGCAGAGTTAAGGAGGAGTAACCCAGGGACTACATGTATTTTGAAGTTGGAAGATAATCCAAAAACAATTTGACAATGGGTGCATGAGTTTAGATTGTTCTCTTTCCTATTGACTTTGAAGCTGTTTATGCTTTGGTGACATGTTTTTGTTTCCTGTTAAAACTAGATGCAACTTAAACAGTTTGATTTTATTCTTGATTTGAACGTTTTGCAGATGACTATAGTAAGATCACATGCATCAATCCACTGTTTCAACAATAAAAAGATTGTTATGTTTCAACATATCCAAAAAAAAAGTATTGAAAGAGCACCGGAGGGAGATTCATAGCCTAAACCTCGACCCTTCTATCTCCTAATTTATTTTCCCGCATCTACACACCATTCAAGATAATGCAAAACCTATATAACAATCTTACATCAAACAATCCAATAAGTTAATATCTAGAATCGGTTTTTTCACTATCACACTTTACAAGTAAAATACATAATACCAACACTTTGTAATGCATATTGTCTCTTCACAGTCAAGATAAATAATTTCACTCGAGCACTACAAAAACAATGCAAACTTCACAATTAACCACATTTTACTGATTTTTAGTGAGATACAAAATTTGAATGTTGATAACTATTAGTTTTAGTATAATCAATCTGCAATACAACAAAGTGAAAGATACCTTCGCAAACGACAGGAATCCCGTCGAAATTCGAAAGGTAAAACAATTATTGGACCTGCAGGCTCAGACCTTTCATTTCCAGCACCTTCAAAAGGGGTTACTACAATTTTAAAAGGGATACAAATAGATTTAGGCACCTTCAAAATGTTGATAACTATTACTCTATTAGTTTCACTATTAATCAATCTGCGGTACTACAAAGTGAAAGATACATTCGCAAACAACAAGGATCCCATCGAAATCCGAGAGTTAAAACAATTATTCGACCTGCAGGCCCAGACCTTTCATTTACAGCACCTTCAAAATGGGTTACTGCAATTTTAAAAGGGATACAAATAGATTTAGGCAATTGAAAAAGTGATTTCCCAAAAAGTAATTCATCACACCCATACTCATCAGACCAGAGTTGTCATGCACACACCATTTATACTTTAAAAGAGAATAAAACCTTCAAGTATGTAAGTATATTACCTGAATTTGAAAGCTTAAGCAAATATCAGTGAAAATGTAGAGTTGAAAAACCAAAATCGCTTGGCTGAATCGGTAAGGCGAAATGGAAAAGACTTAGCTCATATCTCGAGTTGAAAAAGAACTGAAAAGAAATCTCAAAAATTGATTCAATTGAAACAAAAATCACTTCAATATGAGCTCCATCGTATATTTTCCTTTAGTATTAAATCAATTTTTAGGGAGCTCTACATTTGATTTTTAAGAGAGAGAAAGAGATAAGATAGGAGAGATGAAACATTGATGTATTTTCATGTGATTTTAAGAGAGAGAAAGAGATAAAGAATTAAAAATGAAGGAGAAAGTAAAAGTAAATGCAATGTATGCCATGGTAATTCTGACAGTATGCTAGCTAGGGCTAGGCATTTGGTCAGTTCGGTTCGATTTTTTCAGTTTTCAGTTTCGCAAAATATGAAACCAAACCAAACTGAAATAAATTTGGTTTGGTTCGGTTATTACAATTTTGGTTCGGTTTATTTCGGTTCAACCAAATTTAATTTACGAGGCCTATGGGCTGTGGCATCTGGATTATTTTCTGCTGGCTTGATTATAAACTGATCAAAATTTGACTTTCTTAGCCTTAATTTGTTTCACCAAGTCTCAACTTTCAATCATTCAAGTTATTTTTTGGCAGTTAAACAAATGCAATGAGCTCCCAGAGGATACCATATTCAAGAGTCAAGACCCATAAATCAACAAGTGCAGGACAGTGGATACCTTTCTTTATAAGCACGTCACAACTCACAAGCCTTTTACTTGAAACTTACCATATCATTGACTAAAATATCCAAACAAAACATATAATTCTTGTCCAACAGGTAGCAACATTAACAAACTAGTCGAGAAAAAGAATAAAAAGACTATCAAGAGTCAAGCCAACAACATTAGAAAATTCAACAAACTTGTGCCCAGCCCTAAAATAGAGTTAGTTACAAACTAAAGTGAAAAATCCAACTGCCAGTAGGCAGCATTGCAATTTGCAGCAAGCCAGCAACCAAAACATTAAAAAACCAATAGAGGATTACTGCATACTGCATACTTGCATAGTTGCATTATCACGCAGTACATTACAGTTCACAAATCACACAAATTATCACATAGTTGCATTACTACATACTTGCATAGTTAAAAAAATAATAGAGGATTCACAATTTATAGCAATTGAATTCACAAATCATACATGTACCAACACATCCTAATTCCTATGTCTAAAAACGTCCTGTGTATTTTAACTAATTATGCTAACCGACTCACTGATCAGTCCCCAACTAACAAACACTTAAACAGAATAGACAGAAGCAGAAGTTCCACGGTAGAGGAACTTCCATGATCAGTCCTAACTCATCTTTTATTTGAAATTGAATATAACATATATAAAGATTTCTAGATGAAGTTAAGACTTAAGACGAGATATATAAACATATCCAGTAAGCGTGGGTGGGACTTCGACTTTCGAGTCGCGAGTAATGCACTGAGCAGTAGCGGGCTGCTCCTGCGACTATGTGACTTGCGAGCAGCCGAGCACTCAGCGAGGAGCCAAGAGCAACAAACGACGAGCTGAGATTGAGAGACGAGCTGCGAGCCTGCGACGTAAGTCGTAACTAAGACGAGAGTTGAGAGATGAGAGATGAGAGTTGCGGCATATTTTGAGAGATGAGAGACGACTGATGTTAGGGAAATCAGCTTAGGGATTTTTGAATATTGATTGGAATTTGAGCTGGGCATGGGCTGAATTTTGATGTTAAGGTTGTGGGCTATGAGCTATGATTGAGCCGACTGGGCTGGGCATAGGCCGAAAGTTAATTAAGATTTAAGGGGGTACAGAATATATAAAAATAATTTTAGTTTTTGGTTAACCGAATTTTTTAAGCTAAAAACCGAAAAACTAAAATATTGAAAATCGAAACCGAAACCGACCGAAAAAACTAAAAAATCGAAACCGAAATTTTAAAAAAAAAAATAATTCGGTCGGTTTTTTTGGTTTTAACCATATTATGCCCAGCCCTAATGCTAGCACATGAATCTAGAGTAAATTTAAATGATAAAAGAATTATTTTATTATACAATAAATAAAGTAGGATAACTAATACCTAATAGTACCAGAATTGCCCTTTCCGTTAATAAGTGATTTGTTAACAAAGTTAACATTTCTTATTAATTAGATCAAAATCGCTCAGTCAAGTTAATTCAAGATTAAATGTGCACAGTCAAATATCATAGGGATTAAAACTGGAATTAGGCAATAACACAGGGCTAAAAACGCCATTTTCCCCTTTTTTATAATATACAGGCCAAAGTTTTTAATTAATCTCATGTCACCATCTCACTACTCTAGTTTGTAGTTAATATATATACTAGGGAAAATGCATAAGTACCCCCATCCTATGCCCAAAATCTCTGAAACACACCTAACCTTTACTAAGGTCCTACTACCCCCCGAACTTATTTTATATATAATTTTCTACCCCTTTTCGACCTACGTGACACTATCTTGTGGGCCCAACACGTGTTGATAATTTTTTCAAGGATAGTGCCACGTAGGCCGAAAAAGGGTAGAAAATTAATTAAAAAGTAAGTTCAGGGGTTATAGGACCTTAGTAAAGGTTAGGTGTGTCCCAGGAATTTCGGGCATAGGCTGGGGCTACTTATGCATTTTCCCTATATACTAGTTATATACTTTGGGTAGAGAGAAGCATTTGGGGGGTCGGTTATCTATAGACCTCAATTAACTTAATCGAAGGGAATCTTGTTCATAATAGTTCTTTGTAATCCAATTTAACTGGTAAAATAGTTGTTACAACTTCTCTTCAGTCTTGTTTGCGGAGCGGTTGTACAAATTGAATCGCTTCTCGACTAGGCTTCAGAAAGCAAAACCCATTAACAACAACATATTCAGGTACCTCACCGATCAACATCATTTTGTACTCTCATTTTTTTGTTTTTGTTCTTCGTTCTTTTCGGGTGATCAATTTGTTGGGATTTCTGAATTATTGCTTCTGTTTCATCGGATTGATGGTAGAAAATTGTTTTCTTCTTTTCTGTTGTTAACATTGACTAAAATATACAGAAAGACAATTATGGAGAAGGTAGGAAATCATAAAGTCTTTGTGGTATAAAGTCTACAACTAGCCGCTAATGCTTTAGCCTGTAACCTATATGTTCTGTTCATCTTAATGACTCAAGGTCAACTCTTGGACATTAGTTGGTTATGTTACCTATCCTAAAAATTATTTTTCAAGAGTTAGGTGACCCTATTAGTAAAACCTGCAACTCTTGATTATCATTTATTCTTTTGTCGTTGTTTAGCTATGACATTTCTGTTTTGGGAAATCAAACTAGAACATTTTTTGCCTACAATTGTAGCATTATAGTGTCATTAATAAAAAGAAGAAGTTCCCGAGAGGTCTTTAATGTAATCGTCACATGTCTAAATGTTTCCAGACAAAGGGGACGGCAGCAGCATGCAATGCCATACAAAGGTAAAATAGATTACCCAACCCTAAATTCTCCCAAATATATTAGCTTTTCAATAGGCCTACTAGCCTTGAATTTGACGTTTGTTGTAATATGTTGTGATTGGTGCGTTTTTCATTTTATTTTTCCTTTTGTTATGTGTGTGAGATGGTTTTTGGTGATTTTAGGATACATCAGTGAACTTCTAATGGGAGGACACTTGGTTCTATGTGCTGATGGTCTAATCACACCTGAATCTTCTCATTTGATGCAAGGTGTTGAGGATGCAGGATCCTCGGGGGGAGTTCTTACTCTCACAGAGTTGTTCCATCAATCTCTGGTGAGGAAGAAGAAGAACTAGAAGCTGGATTTGAAGAAGAGCCATTAGTTCAAACTGTAGAATGCCGAATTTGCTAGGAAGAAGATAGCACGAAAAATTTGAAGATTCCTTGTAGTTGTAGTGGTAGCTTGAAGGTATCATTGTAAAGTTGAGTACTTTTTGCTCTTATTGTTGAATTAGCTACTGAATATTGATATCAGTGGTGCTTGTGCATGTAAATGTCAATCATGTTGATCCTACTTTTGTCTAGTTAATTTTTCTAGTATCTCAATAATATTTTTTTAAAGAATTTGAGATTGTCAGGTATTAACATTAACAGAAGCTTATAATATGTGCTTTCCACCCAGCTAAGTCTTATATTTCTTACCTGCTAACCCCTAGGATGGGAAGTAGGTCCCTTATTTTTCATCAGTATCTCTAGTTGTATTTTGTTTTTTTTTTTGTGGTAAGGGTAATCTGCTTACATATTTTGTACCCCCTAAGCGACGCTTTGTTCCACTCCTTTCATTTATACTTTTAGCACGATTGCTATAGTATATACTTCCTCGACCGCTTTATGTTGCTCCCTTTCGATAATAGGCATAAATATCCCCACTCTACTTTTGTATTCCTACTATGGGCACTAAGCTCCTTTTCGTTATTGTCCACCTAGGTTCTTTTACTTGGTTATTGAATTGAAGAACATTGTTATCCTTGAGCTAGTTGCTTTTCTTTTTCTTTTTAGTTGCTTTTGTTTGCAGTCATTCTTGAAATAAAGTGACCACTTGTTTAGGAGTTAGCAAGCGGCTTCTGTATAGGTCTCATAATGTAAAGAACATATTTAGGGGGTGTTTGGATTGGCTTTTTTTAAGTATCTTATAAGCTGAAAGCCATAAGTTGGTTGTACCTAACTTTTGGGTTTTAGCTTCTTTTTGTACTTTCTTAGCATAAAAAAAATGCTTATAAGTATTTTTTTTGTGCTTCCCAAACACCTCCAAAAATAAAAATAAAAAGCTTAAAAGTCAAAAGCCACCTAAAATAAGTCAATTCAAACACCCTCTTACTAACATTTCTACACCAAAACACAGTCAACACCATTGCTTTTGTGCAAGTTTCCATGTTCATGTTCCTGTTTGTCAACTGTTTTGAAGTCCCATGGGAGATTAACGGTCCTGTTTGGGTGTTTGTGTTCTAAGCATAAGATAGAAGGCTTATTTACTCAAATGACCTACTAAAGCCGAAGAATGCTTTGCTTGTCAAGTTGCAAAATGATTTTGTATACTAATTCATTAATTTATAATTAATAATATGGAGGATTCTCACATAGTTGACCTCGTATGATGTGGGGTTTAGGTGTATTCATTGATTAATTGGTTTTACTTCCCTTGAATTAGCCTTAAATTTCAAAGTTCTAAGAATTATAGATGAACATGTTTTATCTGCCATTTGTGTACTTATGGGCTTTCACAGAACGGTTGAATGTTTCTTTTCTTTCTCTTTTCTCATCTGCAATTTTCCACATATCCAGTATGCTCATAGGAAATGTGTTCAGAGATGGTGCAATGAGAAGGGAGATATAATTTGCGAGATCTGTCATCAGGTAATCTGTTGTATCCTTTTAATCACCTGATGGCATTTTGAATTTCGAGTAAGAGGATTTCTCCCATCCCAAAAGAATTTTGGACATAGGGTGAGTGGGTGAGTTGAAGGATTGTTAGATAGAATCATAGGCTTCAAAATTATTTGATATGTGCCTATGTGTCCCTTATCCAATGCACTTTCATTGCCGAGTTAGGAGGCTTCCCAGCCTATGCAGCACATGCATTGTGCCTTGCTTTTCCATTTTTTAACCATTCAGAAATTTGGGTACTTCAATTACAAATATGGATGTCAGGGGCCACTCCCTAAAAGAGTTTCTTGTACTGTCACACTTAGTAATTTGTGCCAGGTGACATGTTCACTTAGATAATTCTCTCCAACCTGCAGCCCTACTAACCTGGATATACTGCTCCACCACCGCCTCTTCCCTCTGAAGAAACTGTCATTGACATCAGATACTATCAGGTCATAGTTATTTCCAGACTTGGTATGTCTAAATTTTTAATCATTTGTTCCAATCGTTCCTTTTTAATCCTTATAGAGTGTTTCTGTGTGTGAGATTTTTGGTACTTACATTTCAATATAGGTATTTAGGAGTCTTTTAAGCTCTATTAGAGACATACATGCCACTAGTAAATACAGAGAACGCTGTTCCTTTTTAATCCTTATAAGAGTGTTTTTGTGTGTGAGATTTTTGGTATTTACATTTCAATATAGGTATTTAGGAGCTTTTTAAGCTCTATCAGAGACGTACATGCCACTAGAAAATACAGAGAACTTCTAGTACCTTTTTTATTTTATTTTGTATAATATTGGCCTGAGATGAGTGTAAATTGATAAACAAGGTAGTGAGTATTCATATAGTCTACCCAAATTTTGTTTGGGAATGAGGCGTAGTAGTTGTTGTACTCTCAGATACAGATGTAGTTGTGTATAATACCTTGGGAATATAAGCTTTCAGCTTTTTGTATTTAGACCTTTCCCTTTATTCGATAATAGGGTATTCTAAGCTTCCGGTTGATTGTATAACATTTGTTATCATATTGTAGTGGTGAACAGAAACTCTTCACTAACTAAAGTCGATCCATGTTATTCGTTTTTGAATTTCCATCAGCTTATGAAGCTGATCGGCAATATTTACTATGTGAACGAATTTCCCTTCATTTTTATTATTGCATTGATTTTTCATTGTATTGAAAATGAAAGTGGGACTCAGGCATATTCAGACCATTTTATAGGGAAAGAAAGATCTTCACTAACATGAACTAGTTTTATTTTTGTTAACCAAGGAGAGTAGCTTTTTAAGAAGTTTATTATTGTTTTTAATAATCTATTCTAGTATGTTGTTTACTGTGTTTCGATTATCACATTATTTCATTGTTGTTTTCCGCTCCTTTCTGGTAGGCTTGCACTGTTACCTTGTTACTCATCATATTCTCTTCACTGCCTCCTTATGTGTACCTGAATTTGTTGCTCTTGAGCCGAGGATCTTTCGGAAACAACCTCTCTACCTCCATGAGGTAGTGGTAAGGTCTGTGTACATTCTAGCCTCCCCAGACCTCACTTGTGGGATTTCACTGGGTATGTTGTTGTTGTTGTAAGGGTTTTATGTCATGTTGAGCTTTTTTATCTTTCAGTTTTCTTCAAAATACACTATTAGTGCATAGTTTGGTTAATCTGGAGAAACCTTTTTTTTAACCAGTTTTTGTTGTTACACTACCTTTAAGCCTTTGCTTCTTCCACTGATTTAGTGGACCATAGTGGGTATATTTTTCCTTCTTTCTTCTATGGTGTTTGATGCTTCTCCACTTGCAGCCTTGCAGTACTCTTGTGGTCCTAGACCTAAAACATTCCAAACATGTTAGCATACCCTTTTGATCTGATTAGCTGAAAATCTTGTGTTCTATGTCACTAATGGCTTCATCCATGTGAATTTTTCTTTCAGTGGTGGCTGGACAGTGGTTGGCACTCAGCTTGATTTAAATGACCCTCGACTTCTTTCGATGGCTGTCACAGAACGCCATTTTCAAGAGGCTAACCATGACGAATATGTTGATGCATGTGCTAGTGGAGCTACATTTTGTCGTTTCGCTGCTTTATTTGTGAGCTGCTGTAACTATCTGATGTAATTAAAACTTGTTGTTTTGTTACTTGCTATGTTGCTCAGACTCTTCAAAAATGTCAAGGGGTGCATGTCGGATTCGCCAAAAGTAGTGTATCTTTGGAGAATCCGACACTGGTGTGGCATCGAAAGTGAAGCGTCCGCGCAACTTAGGTTACTTGCTAATATAGAGTAGTGGGAATGCAGGAATATGCATTAGAAACCATTCATATGACTGATATCAAGAAGATTAGGAATTTGTCCTTTAGGGAAGGGAATACCTTCTTAATTTTTTGATAATTTGAAATTTCCTGCTAAGAAGTGACATAATGGTATGTAAGACGAGATCTGAGTGTAGTTGGAGGAATGCGGTGGTCAGATTTCATGGAGATTGTGTTCTTGTATTTTGTCCCTGATTTTAGAGAAGAAGACAAGGAAGATTTTCTTCACTAAAGTATCCAAAAAAAACAATTAAAAAAAAATGAAGAAACCTAATCTGACTTATTCACCCTTAACTAATAAAGAAGATTAAAAATGTGTCCACCAGTGGCTGTGTGTATATTCATGTTCATTTTCTTTAAAGTGGAAATGTGCAGTAGGAAGGCGGAGGGTGAAGATCCTATGCTGTAATTCATGCTTTTTCTCTTTTCTCCTTCTGTGCTCCATCTTTTTTCCTACTTACTACCCTTTTTTCCCGCTGGTTTTAAAAATATTCAGAGATGACATTCACTTTCTGCCTAAATGTGTTTAAAGGTCTTCAGTGTGTAGGAGAACTAGGTAAGTATCTTTTAATGTGTCAGAAAATTGTGGATGGGGTAATAAAAACATGCTTAAGTCTTGTGTTTTAGGTTGTTCCTTTGTTTTAAAGCCACTTTTACCCTATTTGAAGCTTGTGTCATGATCTTGGTAACCTTATTGAATGATGTGTTTTATCCTGCAGTTAATGACCCTCCTTTTACTGAGGCATGCTTTTGAAAATGGCAAAGGTGATGACGAGGATGTTTCCGCTTTTTTCTCTATAAGTGGATGCTAAAATGATGACACATCCATAGAAGTAAATAGTGTGTGACACTAATGATCTTGTTGATCCTTGACACAGCTTTTTTTGCTCCGTGCTGCTAGTTTTCTTTTACCTTGCTTCATCATGGCTTGGGGTATCAGTAAATTGCACCATTGAAGAAAAAGACAGGTTAGAGGTTTTTCTGGTTTTCATAAATTCTCAGAAGGCTATTAACATGTGTATCTTCATTCTTGCAAATTCTAGTGATATATGTTTATGCAGAATGCAAAACGCTTGTGGAAAATGATGTGTGTATTTGAGTAATATTTATACATTAATGCCTTGCGAAGCTTTGGGCTCATGCATTTGTCATTTAAAAACAAGTCTAAAGTTGGAGTAGTTATCGCTTATTAATTCTCCATGCTAAACCAGCTATAGTGATAACCATTTTTTGCTGTCTTATGGGTTTTGCATGAAATGGAAAACTTCTATTCTTTCTTTTACTAATAAGTTATGTTTTTAGAAAAAAGTTCATTTTAGTTTTGAACTTCCCTACTTCAAAAGAACTCAATCTAATTCCACCATACATCTTTATTGTCACGGCCAAGATTCACACCTAGCTCTGTTGGCATCCAACACGCCTAAGTTAGGCTAACCAACGATTCGGTAATCAACTCAACATATTCCCAATGATTAGAAATGTAGTCCAAATCATGAAATCATATAATATCTAAGTCTGATGGATAAAAACAACGCGAAAGCAATCCAAACATGTTCCAGAAACAGGTGATAGTAGTCATTAGCATCTAAGAGTAAAAATAATATAACATTGTCTGAAATAAGTACAAAATCTGTACAAGAGTGAATAAAACAAAAATGATACCTTAAGCTTCTTTCTCTTGGGGCCGATGATTATGAAAGTCGATGCTCAAATGTCCTAGTTAGCTTCTTTCTCTTGGGGGGGGGGGGGGGAGGGGGGTT
>JAJOOR010029847.1:0-11261 GCA_036250505.1 Solanum acaule | reverse complement strand
GATGGAAGACAAATATATATATATATATATATATATATATATATATATAATTCAGCTATTAGGTAGAGATTAAAGTAACTTAATCTCTCAAATTCACAATGAGACAGCAACTATTACAAACTGAAATCTGTAGATTTTCAGCAAAGTAAATGGTACATTTTAGTCTGAAATGGAGGAGCAGGCAGCCATATTTATGAATTTTGTCCATGTTTTTTTCTATGTCAAGATACCCAAATAGTTAGTAACTCCCTTAATTTAAACATGCCCATCTTTAATGTCGTCGAGAAAAGTGTCACTACGTAACAGACAAAAGCAAACACTACTGAAAATGCACCAAATAGGTAGAGAAAAACCAACTGGCAGTGAGCTATTTCACATGTGTTGAGCAAAATTAAGATTCTTTTCTTTAACCTCAATATTAGAACCAGACATCCCCAAAAAAAAAAAAAAACAGGGGCAGAGAACCGAGCAACCGACTTAGTCATTTAGGAACTAACTCGTATTAAGAACAATCCAATAGATTCAAAGCGAGAAGATAACAAAAAGTAATGTGCTACCGGGCAAACAAAATGTGCATAACTTAATCGAGATCCTAGAATTTAGTCACAAGGGAGATAACATCTATTCTACTTGGAAAAATGTGAACAACACAACTACACAAAGTATATCAAATTGCCAACAAACAACTCAGATAACTATTGAATCTGCTAATGCACTTTTTAGATTGAGAATATTCTTCAGGTAAAATCACTATCCATATTAACTCTTCATACACATATATACATTAGTGAAATTAACAGGAGTGTAGAGCGCCATCAATCAAAAACATATGAGAAACACTTTCACAACTACATTGTAAACTCAGAGGAAAAAAATAATTAAAGACGAGATGGTTACTGACCTTGTGTAGAGCAGCAAACTAGGCTTTGACGTCAAGGATTCCGACTTCGAAATTAAAACTCGAAAGCAAAAACAAAAGCAGAGAAGTACAAGAAAATAAGCAGAGTTGTTTTGTGATTCTCAATTGATTATTAGATTTTTCTTGCTCGTTTTACGGATGATTTTGCTCGTTTATGGATCTCTTTGCCCGTTTTTTCCTATTGTTTTTGGATGTTCATGGATGTTTTTTCCTATTGGAAGACGCCTGCCTTTTATAGGCGATTTTGGGAGAGGATTCCACTCTCAAACCTATCAGATTGAGGGCATAGCAAACCAAGATCCAATGGTTCTTTGCGTCCCTCACCTTTTCAGGCAAGCACCGGCGGTTCCTAGGCCTGCTTTGGGTCAGAAAATTAGTTGGAAAAGATGTAAAGTTGACATGATGAGGATATGATTGATGGACGACGGATGGACCTGGCCAAAAACCACCTGAAATTGCCATTTTCCGGCGGTTCATAGCCGTTCTTTGGCAGATATTGATGGGAGAGGGGCGTGAAAGGTTCCTGGGGAAGAAGGAAAACGTTTTGGGGAAGGAAAAACTTTTGGAGAAAAGAAGAAACAGACGTCTGGGGAAGGAGGACAAAGTTTGAGGCGTGACTTCTGGAAAAGATGAAGTGTACCAGTGATGGAGTCCTTTTGGAAGATGTTAAAAATGCCTTGTTTAATTTGGGTCGTCCGATCGTTTGATCGGACAGTTAAGATAAATCAGGAATTAAAAGGAAAAGTTATATATATTAAATAATAGCAAAGCTTAATCAACTAGGACCATTAGATTTAATCGTAGGGTCAAGATTTAGGCTAAAGAAGCACAATCCATGTGCTCGCCACGTGGCGTACACAGATTGACCGGTTTAAGAAGACTTGGATTACCAAATTTGCTCAAATAAAAATCATTTAAATTATAACCTCTTCTTTATTAAATAGTCATAATTTATTAAATTTAAAATAATTATTTTGCAAGATTAGCTTAATTGATAAAATTAGTCACTCTTAAAATTAAATTAAGATAAATTAGTAACTCATTAATTAATTAAGCTTTCTAATTTTGAACAATGTACGAAAAATATCTATTGCGACAAAGGAATTATATTTGAACAAAAAAAATAGATTCAATTCTTAAGAACAACATTTATTTATTTTTAAAAAAAATGAGAAGGTAAGTAGTGAGATATATATATAATATATTTAATCTTTATAAGAAATAACATTTATGAAATAAATTTATCAAGTCAAATAAATAATTAAAAAATCTTTTTGTATTCCTATAAAAATTTCATAACATATATATTTTATTATTATTATTATTATAGTTAAATGTGGAGAGCCAAAATTAGGTGTCAACAAACACTTTTCGACTATTGATTCATATTTTTGAGAGTGTATTACTCTAACTATCAAAGATTTGAAGAAATAGAGTGCAAAAAGAGTTACAAAGGATAAATAATGTGAGTGTTAACGAAGAAAATGTAAGAATCCAAAACAATGTTTCCTTAATTTCTTCTATTTGAATGGGGTTAAGATACATAATTTTTTATTTATAAAAATTTGAGGCCCCCAAAAGGCCAATGCCTAAAATTTTATAGGCAAGAGCCGGCCCTGTAACTCTTTCATCTCTCAACCGAATTAGGCGATACGAAGTGCGGGAGCTTCGTATTTTCGGTGACTTCGTTGTAGAGTATTCGGAAGTTGTCGGGTGCGCGTCGTTCCAGGTAAATTTGATTATAAACTTGACTGTTAGGCCCTTTTTCGAGCTTTTGTTTTTGACATTCTTGTTTTGGTCATATCTTTTTCATTTTAGCTCGGTTTTGGGTGATTCGAAGTCCCATGTGTGGGGAATTGTCGTGGAGTGTTCAAGGAGTGTTGGGAACCTTTCAATTCTAGTAAATTTTGAGTTTAGACTGCTGCATGTTTTCTTTTAAGTTGATTAAAATGTGATTTTTCCTTGCATGTTGGGTTTTGCTGCGTTCTGATCCCCAAATTGTGTTCCATTTTGGAACACAAGTTCGGGGGACTGTTTTGGGTCTCTTGACGGAGTCAAATCCGAACAGTTGAGTGCGGATCCCACGATTCTCGTTGACTCCAAAATAGACCCGTCTCCGTTTGTTGTGATTTTGGTGTCTAAACGACCGTACTAAGGTTGTGATCCTATATTCGATAGAGTGGCATCGTTCAAGGGTCGTTCGGGAAGGAAAAGCTCCAACAAAGTGATTTGGAGCGCACGCGGTCGGTCTTAAGGTAAGCTACGACTCCCTTTCTTTTAGATTCTTAATTATGTAAAAGCATGTTGATTGGAGTGAATTGGGGGTGGGCACCAGTTTCCTACCTTACTTTGATTAGATACCTCATGTTAGCATCGATTGGCCATATTTCGGGTATAGTATCATGTTAACCGGTTTAGTAAAGTTGTATGCTTATGTGCTAAATGTTATTGTATGCTTGTATGCTATGTGTTGTATGCCTTGTTCATCCTTAATCGTAAGCATGATGTCCTTAGTCTAGGTTAGGCTAGCATTGCCTTAGACTTATGACCCGTGTGGGCTGGATAGCCTTGAATTTCTGCCGACGTCATTCGGATGACTTAGCTCCTTGTAGACTGGAGTAGCAGACTTGAGTTTGATAGTTTGAGCCTTAGATTAGGAACTATTGTTGCCTGCTGCACTTCTGTATCTTCTCCCTCTCATTCTGCGATTTTGACGCATTCTCGAAGGTTCGGTTCATTACTAGAGGCGTGGGATTGAGGTAGTATAGGCTTGGGGCTTTTTTTGTGATTTCTTAGAGTGGACGGGGTTCCACGATGGCTGTTGTTGTATTGGATCCTATTGGAGATACCATCACCCTCGGGGCCGTTCTTTCTAGCTGGGCTGGGAGAGTATCAATGGCTGGGTAGACTCGGTGATATCGGCGATTGCCCCCGGGCCTCTCTTTCTAGCTGGGTTGGGAGTGTGCTGCTGGCTGGGTGTCCCCGGGTCGCTCTTTCTAGTTGGGCTAGGAGCTGACTGCATGGTAGGACGACTCGCGATATCTACCTCACTTACAGGTCTCTCTTTCAAGCTGGGCTGGGAGTGGACTGTTTGGTTGGGTGCCCCCTATGGTCACTCTTTTTAGCTGGGCTAGGAGTGTACTACTGGCTGGGTGGAGTCTGATGGATTATCTTGGTTACTTTGGACTGGGAGCCTGGTTTTCTTTTTTCTCAATAGACTTGGCTTTTTTATGTACCTATCGGGCTTATGGGGGTCCGTTCAGGTTTTACTTAAACTTGCGCACGAGTGTACCACTTGGGCTTATGGGGGGTCCAATTAGGTTTAGTTTAGTTGTACTTAGTTTATTTCTGGTATGCTCGTGTGCTTTCTTTTCTTATCCGCTTTGTCCTTTTTGTGTCTAGATTTTATCCTTTCTTTTTGTTTTTACCCTTTTAGCTTAGTCAACCAGTGATGCCTACTGAGTACCTGTTGTTTTGGTACTCATGCTACACTCTGTATCTACTTCGTGATGCAGGTCCCAGTACCAGTTACCAGCGGTGATTAGTTCCAGCCTTCTTTTGCAGCTGTGATTCGGAGACGAGGGCGAGCACTTGGCGTTTTGGGTTTGTCTTGTCTCCTTCTCTTGTTTTAGCTAGTATTGTTGACTTTGAGACACGCTTTGTTGTGGTCCACTTTTGGGACTTGTACTATTTATTAGATAGCTCTGTACTAGTGACTTCCAGGTTCTGGGAGGGATTTCTGTATATATCTATTTTGGTTTGCTTCAGCCTTATTGTCCTTGTTTATATTATTGTTTTGCTAGTTTCTGCCCTTTCGCTCATTGCTTGATGTTCTGGGTTACGGGTTGGCTTACCTACTAGTAGGGCATAGTAGGTGCCATCATGACTCGAGAAATCGGGTCGTGACAATGTCAAGTTAGAGTTTACATGTTAGTGAATGATTTTTGTGGTGTAAAATTATATAGGGCTATGCATAATTTTAGATAATGTTATTTAAACTTTGCATCTATCACTACTCGATTGTTATTGAAATGTTCTTTTTGTGAAATTATTTAACAAAAGTAGTAGTTGATCTAATATTATTGATACATGTGCTTTTGAATTTCTCATATTCATGTTGATCATCATATTGGTCTTGCAAGAATACTTGCTAAACGACAAAAAGAATGGTTCTAACTTATTTGTTAAATGAATTGTATGGAGAGTTATAAATATATGTAAGTCGAAGTCAAACAAATTATGGTTATCGAATACCATATCGTAAAATACCGAAATCAAAACTAAATATATCGAACCATACCGAGCTAATTTGGTATGGTAATAATATAGTACTTCAGATACCAAATACCGAAGTTACGACATCAAAAATTTTAAATACTGTATCATGCTCACCTCAGTTTCGGCCACCACACCTTCCATATACCATACTTGTGTCTATTGTTTTAGCAATTAAGGGTAAAATAAAACCTAATTATGGCAGAGACTCTGTCAAGATAAAGTAATTCCTATTTAAGATACCTACTAGTCGTTTGGTACAATGTATGTGATAGTAAAAAAAAATGCCTTTTTCTCTTTTCCAAAAGCAAGACTTTTCACTCAAGGATCAAAATTGTTCTTTATCTTTAAATAAAGAGTTAAATAATTCTTGTCTTTTAACATGGAACACTAATATTTCCCATGTTTCAAGAATTGGTAGACTTTAGATATTCTTCCATGTATCGGTTTATATTTTAACACACTTCTGTTTGCACGTGAGAAGGTCTTGTCTATTTCCACCATTGTTAAACAGATCTTTCCCATATAACTGTTTCCACAATTGCTTAACAAATTTTTCCCTTCTTTTTCTGTAGTCATTTATAACTCCACAACTCTAATTCCCCTGCGAGACAAACAAAATCAAACTAAAAAGACTAATATTTAGAGAAGTAAAACTCATTCACCGTTGTTTTTTAAGAGTATTATTATTATTATTATTTTTTTTTTTTTTTGTGCATCTACCATGGAAGTCTGTGGCAAGAGCAAACTTTTCTATTTTTATGGATACAAAGCAGCTTTTCTATTTTTATGAATACAAAGCAATGTTGATGGAGCCTTCTTTGATATCCTATGCGATTGATTGTTTTATTTCAAGGAGAAGAGGGCTATAAGATTTTGAGATTATGATGATCATTGGGTGTGTTTCGCTGTTGATAACACATTAACTAGAACTCCTAATTGAATTTTGAATTTTATTAAGAGGGTACTACATATATTGGTATCTTATAAATCTGCAGACAAGAGGTGCTCAATCAATTGTCACAGTGATCATTTGACCTCATTGTCTATTCTGATATTTGATTCTGTCATTATCGCGCCTTAACGATATAGTTGCTTCCGAAAATTGGTCAAGATTTTAATAAAATTCAGAACAAAAATTTTATTACAGGGTTTGATTTGAGGAAAAAGGGAAAGAGACAAATCAAAAGTTTGATTTGATAAGGAAAACGAAGGGAGCATGGAAAAACGAGTTTTGGAGGGGAAATTTCTCACGTGCAAAGAGAAATACCGTTAAAATATAGATAGATCTTTGGAAGAATATCAAAAGTGTACCAATTCCTGAAACATGAAGGACTATTAGTGCTCCATGTTACTAAATCATGTTATGCGGAACGAGGCGGATTGAAGTTCCTGTGAGTTTACACGGATTTTCCCCGCAACCGCAATCTCCCCACCCAGTTTGCAATCCCTAATGGGAAATGAGTGGGGAGGGGGTTGAGATCATGGTGGTTGGGAAGGAGAGGGTGACGAGAGTAAATCAGATTAACATTACACAATTTCAAAGTCTACAAATATATACTCATAGAACACCTGATCAAGTATATTCCTGCAGTAAAATGCAAAGCTTCTTGCCATGTTGCATCAGTTCAGCAAAAGACTGAAAATTCACACCAACATCCTCTTCATAATCAACTCCATATTCCACCTGAAATGCACATGAGAATTATGATTGGACTTCAGAAAGAACAAGAAAAAAAATATGAAGATAGACCTGTTAATACCTTAAACTCTTTTGGATTTTTGGGTGAGTTCTAAGTTATGGCATCCCATACATCTCTGAACATCCTTTTTACACCTTCTGCGCTGATATAAGGCTTCCGAATACAACCCCTCGATGGCTTTTCTTTCTTCTGGACTTACAAGAGTAACATCTAAACAACCTTGAGATAACAAAGAAGTTAGGATACTTTTCAGGTTATGCTGGAAGACTAGATTCATATGCTAGAGAGTTCCACATATAACCCCAAGGAATATCAAATTCCGAAACGTCTTCTAAATTTGTACTACTAACTCACCAGACAATAGCAAGGGGATCAAATATGCCATCGAACTTTGAGAAAAGGCATATTTGAACCTTTTTTTCTCTTAGAAATGATTTAATTAATGACGTAAATGATGCCACTCATTTTTATAAATTATCAATAAAACATTCTCTCAAAGTCGACTTAATTACCATCCGACATATATACTTTCCACACTGCTCAACACGATTTTTTAAAAGTAAAAGTACTAACAAAAATAAAAAGCTTATGAGGGAAAAGAATAACTTACATTTGTCGGAGCACCAATTGTTTTAATCATTACAGGTATTTATCATCAATACATATGATGGGAATTTGAGCAATGTATGGCCAGTAATTCCCCTTGTTAAATTCTAGCAGTGGTGTGAGCAATGGACAGTTGGAAATAACTAGTTTAGAGAGGAAAAAGGGCATCCCTTTTGCTGGAAGGGATTGGAGATTAGGGCAATCCTTGATGGTCAGCTCAGAGATGGAAGAGGACAGTACTGATTCAGAAAGTGATTGCAGATTATGACAATTCCAGATGTCTAGACTTTGAAGCGAAGTGAGGTGCCAAAGACCAAGTGAATGGAGCTCATCATGGTTATATAAATCCTCGAGAAACATGTTACCATAACTCATCTCATCAGATGGCGGATCCAATTTCAATTCACGGCAACCAGTTATCCTCATTCTCTTCAAGGTACTCGGCAGTATCCTAAAAGGTAAGGAGGTAAGAGAGTTACAATTACCAATATATAATTCAACAATCTGTTTCATTCCCTCAAAAAGAGGTGTCTCTGAAATTCTAAATTCTGTCAGAGAACAAAGATTTTCAGGCAACTTCCCCATCAACTTCGGACAATTTTTGATTGAAAGCTTCTTAAGTATAGGGAACTCGCCACTTCCTAGAACGCGCCATTGCTTCCACTCCTGCATATCTTCAAATTCAAGCTTCTCAAGAGAGTTAAAAGGCTTTTTGGAGGATGAACTGCCATAGAATTCTCCCGTCACCTCTATTATTCCATGCATCTTTCTGATGGAAAGGAATTTCAAAGAAGGGAGTTGTCCTAGTGCTGGCAAGGAAACACAGTCCTTGCAGTTGCTAAGAGATAATTCTACTAGCTTAAGAAACGAAGGATCAGCTAGCCATTCTGGAAATTTCGTCCCTCTATATCCAGTGATTTGGAGTTCTTTTATGTTTGTGTATGGGTGTAGCCCATCAAGTATGGCTCTTTCAGTTTGTGAATTGTTTGCAGTACTACTTCCTATCCACTCCAAAGATAACTTATCAACATGTTTCTTTTCCTTCATATTTCCCTTCAGAGCTTCCTTTCTATCAACCACATTTTGCAACTCTAGAATTGATAGAGATCCATACAAGTTATTTACTTCACCCAAATCTTCCATTCTCAAACCACCATGACCATCAAGAAGAAACTTGACTCCCACTAGCACATGGAGACATTTCAACTTGCTCGGATGTATCGGCATCTTCAAGAGAGAAGTGTGGCTTATATCGAGGTGACGCAAGTTGATCAATTTCTCCATCTGCAATGGTAGCTCCCCAAGATAAACACAATGTGACAGGAGAAGTGTCTGCAAGTTATACAATACACAAACAGAATCTGGCAACTTTTCAATATGTGTCCAAGAAAGGTCCAAAAATCTGAGGAGTTTTAATTGGATAAACAAGTCATTTGGAACCTCCTTAATCTTGTAATGAGACAATGATAATGCCCTTAAGCATGTCAGTCTTGGCAGTATGTTATGCAATACCCTCTTGCTTAGCTGAGATGAGTAACTGATATTGATTGGAAGCAATGTCCTCAGCTGCTCTGATTCGGAGAGTGGTTTCAATTTCTCAAACTCACCTTCTTGTCCCATGGAATAGGACATGTGACGACTTTGTTTCAACATATCATCAGATCCTTCGTTCTCTTCCAACCTAATACAAAGTTTTGAAGATACAGTTTGGGCCAAATCATTGACAAGGTCATGCATTAAGAATCTCTCCGGTTTCCATTTAGACCCTGGGACCCTCTCAAACAATGATCTTAATCTCAACTCGTCAAAGATTTTGTTTCCTGAACATAAATGATCTACAAGACCATTAGCAATCCACATGTAAATAACTTGGTCTTTGCAGAATTGATAATCTTTGGGATATATTGCACAAAAAGCAAAACATCCCTTCAAATCAGGAGAAAGATCATTGTAGCTCAACATCAACGCTGGTATTACATCATTCAAAAAAATTTGCTGCTTCCATATTTCATTTTTTAAAATGTCTGTCCACTCATCCACCTTTGATTTGCGGCGTAAAATACCAGCAAGTGTCTTTAGAGCTAAAGGCAACCCTTTGCAGTTCTCTGCAATTTTTTTCCCAACCTCTTCAAGTTCTGGATGTTCCCCATTTTTTAGTGAATGTCGTTTGAATAAAGCCCAAGAGTCGTCTCTAGGCAGAGGCCCCAAGGTGATTGTGCAAAGATCCATCTTCTCATCACACATCGTCTTAGCAACATCCTGCTTACGCGTCGTCACAATTATCTTGCTTCCCATATCTCCTTGTACAAAAAGATTTCTCAGGTCATACCACTCATTATAGTTTTCATTCCACACATCATCCAGGACAATAAGAAACTTCTTTCCCTTTAGGCTTTCCTTCAATTTGACTTGAAGCTGATTAAGATTGCCATCAATCTTCAAGTCAAATGAGCCAATTTCTTGAAGCAACCCTTTTGTTATTCTCAAAGCATCATATGCCTCAGAAACACAATACCAAGCTTTCAAACCAAAATGGTCCTTCAGCCTCACATGATTGTAAACCACTTTAGCAAGTGTTGTCTTACCCGCGCCGCCCATTCCAACAATAGGAACTACAGTCAGGTTTCTCCCACTTGGATCTTCAGACAATAAACGGTCAATCAAATCCTTTATTTCCTTGTGCCTACCAAAGACATCAGATTCTTCAACCGAAGTTGATGGTGTTCTACTTTCTTGTTTAGTCGAACGAAAATGCTTCTCTAAGCCAAGGCGGCCAATTTGCTTTTCCATCACCTCTAATGTAACAATGGTTTCTTCCAACTTGTTCTTTATTTTACCAAAAAACTCATCACCCAAGTACATCTTCCAAGGTTTAAATAGTGGTCCTGCAAGGTTTTGATCCTTACCTTCCACCTTAAGCCTCAAAGCTTCATAATTGACTTGTTCAATCAAGTTTTCAGCAGATTCCACAGCATCTCGAAGCTCATTAAGCCAACTGCTCACAGATTGATCTGATGCCTGCTTATTCTCTGCATCACTTAGCACAGCTTGAAGACCAACCAAAGTCATTCTCAGCTTTAAGAGCTGATCATGATGCTTATGCTTCCCAAACATCTTCAGCAGCTCACCCTCAGGAGTAAGCCTATCAAAGAGAACATTCAAAGCTGAGGAGAGAAATACACCACCAACTGCTAAGGCAACATCCATTTCTGAAATCTGCAAACCAAAACACAAAATGATTTTTACAAGATTTATTTTTCAATCTTCAATTACTAACAACTTTACTTTTCTTTTACCTGTTGAATGCTAATAGTAATTTCCAAACAAGAATGGTCACTGATTTTTCTCTCTTTTGCTAGTGGTCTTACTTTCTATGTTTGCTAGTGCCTGCCTATTCATTACTTTCTCAATTGAATAATTGAAGGTAGTTGGAGGTTCTAGAAAGTGGGGTACCGGTAGACACCTAAAGTTAGTAACATAGATTAAATGAAGTGATGTGATATTTGGGTTCGAAATAGTAATAGTTAAAAATGAATTATGATAAAAAAAAAAAAAAAAAAAAAAAGTATATATATATATATATACTAGTAAAAAAAATAAAGTTATATTGGTACTCTCTCCGTTCCATATTAGATGAGAATCTTACTAAAAATATTTTTTTCATATTATTTGAGCACTTATTAAATTAGGATAGAATTAATTAATTCTTTTCCATTTTACCCCTACAATTAATATGATCATTCCTATATTGTATGTGT
>JAJOOR010029846.1:0-17323 GCA_036250505.1 Solanum acaule | reverse complement strand
CCCCCCCCCCCCCCCCCCCCCCCCCCCCCCCCCCCCCCCCCCCCCCCCCCCCCCCCCCCCCCCCCCCCCCCCCCCCCCCCCCCCCCCCCCCGGAATCCGTTGAGCAAAATTCAAAACTTTGAATTTCTTTATTCGTTTCCAAGGGAACAGTGAAAGAGATTTGAAGATCTCTGAAAATGGGGGAAATGGAACAACAATTTGATCGATTATGTTGGTAGGGTTATGGGTTTGTAGATTGGTGACGTATAAGTTTCTTCACAAAGAAGAAGAGACGTGCGATTCTGGGTTTCTTTCTTTGACTTTTTCGCAAAGAAGATGCAGGGGTGGAGTCGGGTTTGGTACTGCTCGCGATTTTCTGGGTTTGCAGCTTCCTGATTTGCTTCGTGAGGAAGAAGAAATGCCCGTGGATCACGTCGTGTACTGCTGATGGCGTTGGGTCGGTTTTTGATACTGCTATTGTGAGTATTTGGGAGTTGTTGATGAATGTAATGTGGGCTGCTGATTTAAATGGAAGTTGGGCTGAAAATTAGCCCAACTTTGGTCTTAAATTGATCAATAAATGGAGAAAATATTGGTTAAAATTCAATTTTGGAAAATAACCATATAGATTACAAATTCGGCCAAGTGAAGTTAATGACATAGCCAATTTGAATTAATTGAGGAATTCGACTAAGGTCAAATAAGTCGAATTAATTAATGAGATTCCTAATCTTAACCAAATAAAATAATCAATTTTAAAATATTAACTATTAATTAATTAAACTAATTGGAAAAATTTAAAATAAAACTAAAACCTTTTCAGACGATTTTCAAATAAAAATATACTAATTATATACATAACTATAAAAACATATTTATTATTTTTAAAAATTATAAAATTGACAAAACTTACATAAAAATAACTCGAAAAATATTCCGAATTTCATAAAAGCTAATTAATTCAAAATTATAGCCATCACTTTAAAATACACTAAAAATATAAAATCTTTTGAGATGATTTTCGAATATTTATAGGATATACTTATTTCATACATAATTATATAAAACATATATATTATTAAAAATTATAAAAAGTGATAGACTATTTAAAAACTTGTAAAATATTTTTATTTTATTTTTTGAAAATTTATGAAACTAATTATTTTAAATCGTTTGAAATTGAAGAAACTCGATGATTAATCTATAATGTGGAGGTCCAAAATTGGGTGTCAACAGTAAGTAAACTTACTAACAACAAAAGCGATTACCAACAACCACCACAGTTGATCGTACACACGTCTGCAACATGTTATCAAGGACATTGGCACAATCATCTAGACGAATCCTTTCTCATATAAGCATGATAAACTTCTAAATCAATACTCGCTACAATTAGAAGTGAACCTGAACCAACCAACACACACTCATAATACCCAAACAATCATAGTTCTTATCAACATCTCTATCTCACAACATAAATTTCCATGAGCTTAAGTTAAAAAAATTTAATGTTTAAAAATCAAACACTCATAAAGGGATATGTCCAAGCATACAACCCTCTAACAACACTATCGAAATACTAGATTTAGTAATTGTGATTGTAGATTACCCTTAAGAATAGTAGAATTGGATCCAATGATCCCCACATTCAACTACACATAATCGATACATGACCTCGACGACAAGATGAATATTAAGATTATTGGACAACCATAGTTACGCATGGTAGCTCTTCTATAAATTCTCATAAGCAAGGTGGTACCTGTAAAACTACTAAAATACTTTAACAACTCTAAGACAACACCAAATATGTCATTTGAAATAACCCAATTTTCCCAATCTTCCCACTCAACCAAGAGAACATTGCAGGATTGGTACCCCTAATCCACCACTAGGGATCCACCCACAAAAGTGAAAACACACGTAATCATAGCTAGTGAAACATACTCACCACCATGTACACAATGAAATAGATGGTCATATAAGAATTTTATGGAATAACACTAAAGGTTTTCCGTTGAAGAGTCGATACCAGTCATTTCCATTGAGTTGACTCCACATACTCTTCACATCATTCCACTGAAGTCTACACTCTCAATACTAATAACCATCATGAACACTCCGACCATTTACCTTACTATAAACCAACACTTTTAAAAGAAAACCTTTCTTTGTTACTTTACAATCAACGGTAATAAACTTTATGACTTAACCCATGTGTAAGTCCTTTCAAATGCTCAATACATGATACAATTGATCATTTCTCACCTTGCCAACTTATACCTTGACAACATATATCACCACAAATGTAGACTTACAATGAAAAACATGAATTGTAAATTCAACCGTATAACACAATCTCCTTATCTATCAATAGCTTATACCTTGAAGATTTTTATGAATTAATAGATCTTCACTTATCATTGATCACCTCTCCATCAATCTTACAATATCTTTCGCTAAAAATTCAATCGTACTCATTACTAATCTCAAAACAAAACAAGCACTTATCATCACACTCGAGCTAATGTCTGTACAGTCCTTTCTCATGTCTTTTTCAATAGTTTTTAACCAATATGATGGACCCATGACACCATCACCATAGCCATAACAAAATGAATGAATTCACGCATCTCTGAACCCAATTATCTACCCCTCTGAAGATACCTCTTTAGCCTTTGTAATCAAATAAATATTCTTGCTCTCGTCTCTCTCTAAAGGTTATACTACATCCCACTATTTTTCTTTATTATGACTCCAACTCTTTTAAATTATATTCGAGTGGTGTCCCACTATCTCTTAAAACCTTCCATACAACCACGTTACCCACCAAATATTAGGAAACCACAACCTTAGATACTTGCGAGTCGTAATTACTATACAAAATTCACTTAACCACAATCTTATTATATAGTTGCGTCCCATCACAATCCATCACGAACTCTTATTACCATTATGCTCAGTCAACCCTGACTATCACTACAAAGTTAACATTTTCATCAACATGACACCTTAAACTCAGGTATACTCCTCAAATTCAAAGGACCAACCCAATTTTTATACGCACTTTCTTACTAAAATCTTCAATTTTCCTTCACCCAGTATACTCAATGGTACTTTCTTTATCCATAAGCTTGTTATTCCGTTATCAATTCACTCTTTTAGGGCTTAAGATAAAATCACCAGTCCTCATACTACCATCCTTCTTCTTAACAAACCAAACATGAGTACCCCACGGGGAAGCACTAGGACAGATGAAACCTTTATCAAGAAGTTCTTAGATTTGAGCCTTAAGCTCTCTCGATTCTACAGGGGCCATGCAATACAGAGAGATGTAAATGGGGCGGGTACCAGGTTCTAAATCAATGTAGAAATCTATATCTCTATCTGGAGGCATACCAGGCAAAGAGGCAAATCAGTAGGGAACACTTCTCTAAATTTTGACACCACAGGAATAGACTCAATAGAGGGAGACTCGACCTCAACATTTCGAATATGAGCCAAATATGCCAAACAACCCTGCCCCACTAGTTTCCTATCCCGAATGGAGGATATGATCTTAGCTTGTTTAGGCTTGTACACCCCTTCCCACTCTAACTTTTCCCAACCTAAAATTTCTGGAGTCACATACTTAGTATTACAATTAAACACAACATAATAGGTGGACAACCAAGTCATGCCTAAGATTATGTAAAAATCTGTCATATCCAATATAACCAAATCAGCCCAAGTTGGAAACCCATAAACATAATAGAACAAGCACGATAAACATGAGTGACTATGACAGACTCTCCAATTGGGGTAGAAACATGGATGAGGGCATCAAGTATATCACAAATCAGATCAATTCCCAAGGCAAATTGAACTGTCACATACGAATAAGTAGAACTCGGATCAAACAAAACAGTAGCCATCCGGGCACAGACAAGAGTAGTACCGGTGACCACTGCATCAAAAACATCAGCCTCGGTCTTGCCCTGAAAAGCATAAAACTGAGTCCGATCATCTTGACGGGAAACCTCTTTGCCTGGCTGCACTGCTCCCCTACCTGCATTACCATTTCTCCGGCCTCCACGGCCTCGTTGATTTCCTTCTCATATGCCCAGGTTTTCCACAATTTTAACACACTTAATAACTTAACCAAGTAAACATCGATGCTATTGTAGTAGTCGTGTCATGACCCTCTTTGATATACCCTAAATCTTGGAAATCACAGTAGAGATCTAACCTCAATTGTTGCAACATAATTTCATCATTTACTAAGCAACTTATACATGACATGACAACAATACTAAATGCATTTTTCCAAAGTAATGGTGTTCATTATCTAGCCTTCCCTTACAAAACTTCTTGATGTTGTCACCTTGGCAAAGTCTTTTGACTTCACCCCCTTCTACCTCCGTCACCAAATAAACCACTTCTTGAAAAGATTTTTGCTGAAGCAGCCACCTATATGTTGAAATCTACAAATCTGAATTTAATCCCTTCACAACACGACATATTTTCTCTTCTAGCCTGAAAAAAAGTAGAGTACCATATTTGGAATAAACCCAAACTTTTGCTTTAAAGGTTGCAACAATTATATTATGTTGCTCTATATTCAGGAACTCATTTTTCCTTCTATCTCTCAAAATTCAGGGTATATACTTCTCCATAAATAAAGCTATCAAATGTTTCCCAAGTCATGAGTACTGCATTTACGAGTCGACACTCAACATAAGACCATTACCATATTTTGGCGTCTCCCTTGAACTGGTAAATCATAAACTCAACACCAAATCACTCTACCTTATCCATCTTATGAAGCAGCTCATGACAATCGACAAGAAAATCATAAGAATCTTCAGATTCAATACCCATGAAGAATGAAGGTTTCAACCTTGAGAACCTAATAAAAACCTCATGTTTGTCTCTAGTCATTACATGCCCACAGTGAGTCACGGACCATAACTATTTCCAAGGGCACATTTTCTATTGCTGGTGTTGTTGTTTCCACCTTTACAACTCAATTACTAACCAGATGTGACATAGAGTGAAGGAATTCAGATACCAATTTGTATCACCTAGATACCAATTGGATTCAAGTAATAGCACGAAATGAGTAGAAAGAAATGAGTTTTTTCTAAAGTTCTGTAGCATCTCAAAGAAAAGTACAGATGTCTCCGTACCGTTCCGCAATAATCTACTAGACTCGTTTTGGTACAATGAGATCAATGAACCTAGGGCTCTGATACCAACTTTGTCACGATCCAAACAGTCGTGTTTGACACCTACACTAACCTTACGGTGGGAGAACCGTTACTATAACCCAACTAACCAAATTAATGAAAACTAAAGCATTTAAAGATACGAAAGCAAGTTTAAATGTCTAAAGGAAAAATAGGGAGTTCCCATAAACTCCAAAAGTCTAATCAAAACAATTGCGGAAATAATGCCTAGAAACTGAAAGTCAATGTACCAAAACTCTAACAAAGAACCATAAGTCTAAAGAAAAGGGGTACAACCTCGAAAGCTAAAACAAATGATCATCTAGAGTACTAATCTAAGTCCGAATAAGATGGACTTAGCAAAAAGAAAACTCATGGCAGCTTGGAAGAACTGACTCACCCTAGAATTTTATAGATCACTGATCTTCTAAACAAGGTATGTCAGTAGCCGCCTGAAGATGCCCTGTACTCAACAAAGAAAGAGTAAGTGCAGTATCAGTACACAACCACAGTGTATTGGTAGGATCACACGGCTATTCCAAACATAACATATATCAGAACCACAACAAGGTAATTATGACATGTACAAAATATAGATATACATTGGTTATCATTTTAGAGCAACATACAATCTTCTAATATCAATCATCAAATCATCACAAGTAGATACACAACACAATTCAATGGTCCTCTCATGGAACCCATACCCAAACTGTTAGTGCACCGGAACGTGGTACCCAATCCAAGTTAGTGTGTCGGAATGTGACACCCATTCCAATATGTATGTCAGCACGTGACATCCAATCCCAGTTAGTGTGTTGGAACGTAACACCCGATCCATTCAACAAGCCACAATCACAATCACAATGTATATTCTCAAAATCATATAATCAAGTGTTGATTCATGGCATACAATCATTCATTCATACTCATTTGCATTAGGTGTGATCAATAGTGCAACATTCGTATACATACATATATTAAAATGAAGCAATTGTTAGCATACATCACACAAACAAGAAATCAAACCATCACATACCTCAAAAACAAGATTGAATCCTCCTGAGAAACTTGATTCTTCCCTTTCCGAATTTGTTCTGCTTGTTCTAGGTCTACAAGCAGTCAATTCAATACGAAGATCAATAATTAAGGTCTAATTTACCCGGATTATGACAAACCCAAATTCAAGACCCGAATTATGAAACTAAGGTGCAACTAGGGCTTTTTCCCACCATCAAATTCAGTTCAAAACCCTCCCCAACAATATATAATCAAGATTCCATGTTCTACGAATTGAAAAATGGATTTGGGGAGTGAAAATCTTACCTTTAGCACCGAAAATCATGGGAAACTATCAAGAAATCACCTGAGTTCGTCTCCTAGCTCTCAAGAACGAAACCTGCAGAAAATAACGATTTTGGGGTTTATTTCTAACTTGAGTCACGATTGTCCCGCTATGATGGCCCCCATCCCACCACACTGGCCCCACCCTTTTTACATCTCTCTAATTGAAAGAACTAGAAAGAGCTAGAATTAGAAAGAGTCATTTTTGGAAAGATAAGAATAGCTCACGGATGAGCATCCATCTCAACCCAACATTCATTCATTGGATAGCTCATAGATGCAAAGATAAGAATAGCCTTTCAATTAAAAATCCCTATATTGTGAGAAAATCCTTTCACAACATGTCATTATCATTCATTAGTGTACAATTGAGATGAACCTTTCAATCAACACATCATCATTAACATAATCTTAGAAACTTCATTCATTCTTCATTCATGAGTGTGTGAGTATGTGAGAATAACCTTTCACATATGTCATCATCATTCATAGGTCTTAAATTGAGAATAAACTTTCAATACTAACACAATTGCATCTCAAACATAATCATAATACTTTCATTAAGATCACACACATATTCTTCACATCATAATCATACATAATCCTTCATGAAATTGCCCTTCAAGGCTATGAATCAATCTCAACCCAAACATCTAGAATACTACATTATATAAGGGAATTAACATGATTCAAATACTAATTCAATATAAACATAAACAATTCAACATACATTCATGATCAATTAATTCCCAATCACAATTTAGAACTTAGGATTTTGGGGAAAACATGGGTTCATAAGGGAATTCCATCTTAATTCATCATTAATTCATCAATTCCACCTTACATCATCATAGATAAACCTTTGAAAATGTTTTGGAATTGAACCCACGCATATATTGAAAACCCTAGCTTTTTGGGGGAATTTAGAAACTTGAAATCATCTTTTGATAGGGCTCCTTGAATGAAACTTAATCAAGGATGAAGACTACCATACCTTTTATGGAAGAACTCCATGAAAAATTGAGTGAGAATAGTGACATCTTGAGCTTGAAAGCTTGAATCCTTCACCTCCAATGGTGGTTTCTAGAGATAGGATATTTGGAGAGGGTGGGAGGATTCTATTTTGTGTTTTGAAAGAATGAATTGGAAAAGGTGTTTTAATACTTTTAAAACCCTTAAAATAATTTAATTAATCAATAATAATCGTCCCCTAACTTAACTAAACTTAAAAGCAATTTACAAAATCACCCCTCACTTGGTCGTGTCTTGGAAAGCAACACAGGCATGACCTACGGACCGTAGGTGGGCTCACGCCCCTTCCTGCAAGTCTGTGGTTTGAGGCTGGGACTTTCCATTTGGGACCTTGACCCACGAAGGCCATCCACGGGGCGCGGATGGACCTACGGGGCATAGGTCCCATTCGTGAGACCTCCTCAATTTTACAGCTTTTTGGTTTCTTGGGGTCTTGGGGGTTAGGCTTTAAGGTCCTCCTCAAGGACCCCTTGGTTGGTCCTTGGGGAGTCGTACCTTGACATTTAACCCCTTAACCCCTCAACCTAAGCCCGGGACATCAATTAACAACTCAAAACCCCATAACAAACTCAAAACCAAACTCGTTAGGATCTAGTTTCACTTACTAGTTTTTCGGGTTGTTACATTATCTCCCCCTTAGGAACATTCGTCCTCGAATGACACTTTAAACACTTAAGGGAAATAAAGACTCAAGACTAGCAGTCCATCATGCATGCAACATCATAAACAATGCACAAAACTAGGAGGAAACATCAACTCCATCTCAAACATACTCAATGCAACGCAAGGAAGTAGGAACTACATCTACAAACTCATTATGCATCAAAACTTCAACAATTCTCATTTCATTGTCGAAATTACCTTTTCCAACTCAAATCATGCTCATCATTAAGCACCTTATGCAATTACTCTTAAAAGCACATTTAGGCATGTTCAACAATTCACCTCATGAAGCATATAGGCAAGTCATACTAAATGCACATCAACATGAGGAACATCATTAATAAAACTCATTTTCTCATTTAAACATAATTTCATCAAGAACATGCATCGCATAAGGAGACCATTGAAATACATAATCACACATGACTCCAAAACATGAAACAAGCTACAAGGAACTCTTGGTCTCAAGCTTGAATAAGAATAGAAGAAAGTGATAAGGATATCGGAACTCTCAACAACCTTATTATTCAACATACCATCGCCCCCTTAAGAGTAAACCCACATCAAGGCTAACATGAAAAACAACATAGGTACCTTAACAAGACATTCACAACTATAAGGAACTATCAACATATCGGTGCCTACATTCGAAAAAGCTCTTTTGCCCTCTTTAGACCGAAGTGCATAGAAACGACCATACTTTGGAGAGATAGGAACCGTACCATCATTAGAAGCTTGCTTGGCCTCTCTTTCTTTTGCCGAGAGTGTTGGGCAAATTCTCATCTTATTATCCTTCTTTCCACACCCAAAGCAACCATCGATGCCGACAAGGCGCTTACCCAAATGTTACTTCCCACACTTGGCACATATAAATCTTTCAAAAGAAGAACCACCTCCATTTCCTCCTTGATAATTAGAGTTAGACACCCTATCCCTGTTGATAATTAGGGAATCTTGGTTGTAGGACCTCTTTTTGGACCTTGGTTGACCTTGCTCATCGAACCTAGTTCTCTTCAACTCCCTATTCTTTCTCTTAAGTTTGGACTCCTCAAAAGATTGAGCATATACCATGAGCCTAGAAATATTCATGTCATTATGGAGCATTTTTGTACGACACTCTTCCTCAACTAGGTCGAAAACTCCCGTTACAAATCGACTTATCTCATCCCTTAGGTTAGACACCAAAGATGGAGCATACTTAGACAATTGGGTAAATTTTAAGGAGTAATCTTGCACACTCATGTTACCTTGCCTAAGGTTGATAAACTCTTCCATCTTAACCTCTCTCTTCTCACGGGGGAAGAACCTACCAAGGAATGCTTCCTTGAACACTTCCCAATCTAGAGGCCCCGCTCCTACAAGCATATTACTCTTCCATTGA
This sequence comes from Solanum acaule, assembly GCA_036250505.1. NCBI lineage: Eukaryota > Viridiplantae > Streptophyta > Magnoliopsida > Solanales > Solanaceae > Solanum > Solanum acaule. The sequence goes on along the minus strand of JAJOOR010029846.1, from coordinate 7,717 downwards.
GTGCACCACACTTGGGCAACGTCCTTCAATTGATAAGTGGCTAGTTCTGCTTTTTCTATAGAAGTCACCCCCATAGTATTCACTATCTTATACACCTCATCCAAAAACTCTTGGGGATCCACTCCCACCTTGGAACCAAGAAATATCGGAGGGTTCATCCTCACAAATTCTCTTAACCTAGAAGCCATAGTGCTCACAATGGGGTTTACATGAGTCTCAATACCCCAAGTAGATTGGGTCGTCATAGCTTGGGCTTGAGTAGTTAAGACTTGAGCCATCATCAAAAGAGCCGACCTAACTTCTTCATTGGTCATGGCCGGAACATCAACCGGAACTTGATTATCTTGAGGAACTTGGTCACCTTGAGGACCTTGGGGAGGAACTCCTTCATTCACAATCTCCTCTTCCATCCTTCTTATGTTGGCCCTTCTTGTATTCATATCCTATAAACACAAGAGAAGGGTTAGGAAAAGGACACTTATAGAGCTAAACTCTATGGCACGACTTCAAGAATAATGAAAGAAGTGTAGCTTCCTAACGTCCTATAGCCTCTCATTCATAAATATGTTGCCACTCACACCCATGAACAAGACTCTACTAGGTGGCTTGTGAGACATCAATGCTAAAAACCATTCCCAAAACCTTGTGCTCTGATACCATGTTTGTCATGACTCGAGCCTACACCCTGGACGTGACACGGTGTACAAGACTCAAAAAAGCCTCATACAAGCGTCATATCATTCATAACATAAGATAATTGAATTAGTGAAGAATTAAAACCTTTCTTTAAAAATCCATACAATCGAAAAACTTCATTTAAAACAACGAAAGTCTACTAGTCTTACATGGCCATCTAAAAACAATCTTCGAAACAAAAGTAGGGTCACAGTCCTTTACAAATAGAAAGTCTAAAATAGTCTATTACAATAAAAGACATGAAACATCAAAAGTACTTGTCCTCGAATCCATGAGGACATACCACTAGTCTTGGAAGAACTCAATCCAAGCCTTTAGCCACGAGGGGAATCAAATTGAGTGTCAATCCCTACACTTTGTAGAAAATAGAAGAACATGGGTTAGCACAATTAAGTACTAAGTATGATAACCATACAAAAATCATGCTTAAAATGACATTTTGGTTGAAAACCATGCATATACCAATTTTGAGAAAATATCATAAACTTTAGAAAAAAAGGCATAAGATACAAGTACAAGCATCATATAAGTCATTTCATCACATTAGAACATAATAAGCATATAAGCCATTTCATCATATTAGAGCCTTCACCTTAAGTAACCCCAAGGTCTACTTTAAGCAATGTATGAATAGTGTCCCATACAACTATCCACACCAAGTACCACATTAAGGCCACCAAAAGTGAACTTACCATTCTTCCTTTTCATCATTGGACAATACTCATACATAAGGAACATAAGCATTTCATAAGTCATAACAAGGAAGTAACTCATAATACAATTCAAGTAAAACTTGCATCATCACATTAAGCATATAAATCAACATTCTTCATTAGCTTCATTAAGAGCACATTCATTTCATTTAACATTATAACATAAAGGAACACACCATGACTAGTCTCAAAGCCTACTTGTGCAATGCATAGATGGCATCCCATACTACCACCCATACTAAATAGTGCATTCTTGAGAAGCCATAGTTCATTAACATTCTTTGTGGGGGTAAGCCTTAACTGGCATAAACCATGTGAGTAATTCATGAAATCTCAGTGTCACCCTCACCACATAAGGGATTCCTACTTACATAAGGTAGGACCATTAACATTTAGCTTAGATGGATCCACTAGCTAATATCATATATGGGAACATAGTTATGGGATAGGGAGATTGCTACTAGATACCCCGCCTTAACTCATGGATGAGCATCCATCTCAAGAGATTGTTACTAGATGCCCCGCTTCAACTCCCGGATGAGCATCTATCTCAATTCATATCCACTCGGTGCTTAGCATTATTCCCCACGGAGTACTTAACATTCATTACTTTAGTCATCATTTGGGATAAAAGATTGTTACTAGATACCCCGTCTCAACTCATGGATGAGTATCCACCTCAAACCCAACATTCATTAAAATGGGATATAAATATTGTTGCTATATACTCCGCCTCAACTCACGGATGAGCATCCAACTCAACCCAACATTCATTCATTGGATAGCTCATAGATTCAAATATGAGAATAGCCTTTCAACTAAGAATCCCCATATTGTGAGAAAGTCCTTTCACAACATGTCATTATCATTCATTAGTGTACAATTTGGAATAAACTTTAAATCAACACATCATCATCAACATAATCTCAGAAACTTCATTCATTCTTCATTCATGAGTGTGTGAGTATGTGAGAATAACCTTTCACATATATCATCATCATTCATAGGTCTTAAATTAAGGATAAACTTTCAATACTAACACAATTGAATTCTAAACATAATCATAAAACTTTCATTGAGATCACACACATATTCTTCACATCATAGTCATACATAATCCTTCATGTAATTGCCCTTCAAGGCTATGAATCAATCTCAACCCAAACATCTAGAATACTACATTAGATAAGGGAATTAACATGATTCAAAGACTAATTCAATATAAACATAAACAAGTCAACATACATTCATTATCAATTAATTCCCAATCACAATTCAGAACTTAGGATTTTGGGGAAAACATGGGTTCATAGGGGAATTCCATATTAATTCATCATTAATTCATCAATTTCAACTTAAATCATCATATATAAACCTTTGAAAATGTTTTGGAATTGAACCCATGCATAGATTGAAAACCCTAGCTTTTTCGGGGAATTTAGAAACTTGAAATCATCTTTTGATAGGGCTCCTTGAATGAAACTTAATCAAGGATTAAGACTACCATACCTTTTAGGGAAGAACTCCACAAAAATATTGAGTGAGAATGGTGAGATCTTGAGCTTGAAAGCTTGAATCCTTCACCTCCAATGGTGGTTTCTAAAGGGAGAATATTTGGAGAGGATGGGAGGATTCTATTTTGTGTTTTGAAAGAATGAATTGGAAAAGGTGTTTAATACTTTTAAAACCCTTAAAATACTTTAGTTAATCAATAATAACCTTCCCCTAACTTAACTAAACTTAAAAGCAATTTACAAAACCACCCCTTACTTGGTCGTGTCTTGGACATCAACAAAGGCATGACCTACGGACCGTAGGTGGGCTCACGCCCCATCCTACAGGTCCATGGTTTGGGGCTGGGACTTGCCATTTGGGACCTTGACTGATGATTCCACAAATTGGACTCATTTAGGGCTATATCTTAATAAAAATTGTGTCCTCAAATGCTTATTTTATCTCAGTATCTGATGAAACCCCTTAAGTTTCAGGTATGTGAAGTTTTTAGGAAATCATGGACACTGCATCGCAAAAAGGAACGAAAAGAACGAAGAAATGAAGGCATAAGGATCGCCAAGTCCACTTGGCGAGTTGCCGAAGGGTCTCACTTCGCCTTTTGTTCCAGTGTGTTGAGCCCTAAAGGAAAGGATCAAGTCGGAGGAAAATAGGAGAAATCGGCGCATCACCGAGAAGTTTTGCGAAGCAGTACTATGTCGCCCAATGACCCAGAGCACGACGATGCCGAAGGATGGTTCAAAACGGCAATGAACTACACCGAAGGGCAAATCGCCGAGTTGATCGTCGATTCCAACTAATGTCGTCGAACGGTCCACTCAACACAGATTTTTGAAAACTATAAATACTCGTTGAGAGTTATAGCTTATTATCAGATTTTTAGTGTGAAAAACAATTATTATAATTTTCATATAAAATAGTACATTTTATATTTTTCTTTGAGTTTGAGAGGGTTTTGGAAACTTGAAGAAGAAGAGAGTTTCATCTCCAAGGATTTGGACTTGGGTCTCTTGATTTTTTCATTCTTGGCATGTAACAAGACTTAAATCTTCATACCCATTTGAATGCAAGCTCATTTAGGTATAAATTTTTATCTCTTGATGTGTGGCTAAAAACCCTTATTCTTGGGGTGTGATTTAGCGAATATGAGTTAATATTGTTGTTGGGTCTTACTTGTTGATAGATTAAATGTAGTTTAATGGTGATTTCACCTAGTAGTTGTGGTCGAATTTAATGGGTTTGTAGTTGCAAATACAAGTCCACCCATGTGTTTTCGGCTTGCGAGAGAGAGAGGTCGTGAAACCAAGACTGCTAGACTGATGGCTTAAGGAGTGGATCGACATGAGGTTCAGCCCGAGAGGGTGAGCCCTAGTCCCATATCCTAACACTCAGCTCGAGAGAGTAAGTGGGGTAAGGCGTAGGCCGGTCTTCATGCGGCAAGTAGGTGTTTAAGAGGAACCCATTTGAAACGGGGTAAGTTGCTCGAGAGAGAATTTATTCCCACGTATAGCTTAGCCTAGTCACTATTACTCTATAAATTCTCTATCGAAAGCATGTACCCAATAATTTAAATTAACCCATATTCTGGTCACATCCCAAGAATCCCCCTCTCATTGTTAGATTTTCTTGTTGATTTCGCTAATTTTAGCTTACTTGTGATAAAACCCCCAAATCGATATTTGACACTTTTGTGTCCCCCTTTAATTTACAATGTTTTTAATCATTAATATCTTTAGCTACGACTAGTTAGAACTAAAATTTATTTTTTTATAAATTCTCAAAACCACTCCCTTGGGACGATCCCAACCCTCGGTTGGGTTACTATATTATCGACGATCGTAGACACTTGAATCGGAAGTAGTGTCATTGGTCACAATAAGCATCATTGACCCACGGAGGCCATCCACGGGGCGTGGATGGACCTACGGGGCGTAGGTCCCATCCGTGAGTCCTTCTCAATTTGACAGCTTTTTGGTTTCTTGGGAGTTAGGCTTTAAGGTCCTCCTCAAGGACCCCTTGGTTGGTCCTTGGGGTGTCGTACCTTGATGTTTAACCCCTAAACCCTTCAACCTAAGCTCGGGACATCAATTAACAACTCAAAACCCTATAACAAACTCAAAACCTAACTCGTTAGGCTATAGTTTCACTTACTAGTTTTTCGGGTCGTTACATTGTGGTTAGGTTGATGGTAGATTTAACTAGTTATTGTTGAATTTATGATGTTTGTTGGGTGTTATTCTAGGAAAGGTAATTATGGTTGATTGGAATATGATCTGAAATTATCTAGAAGGAATTCTTTGGGTGATGGTTATTTGTCTTCCAAGTTACGTAATGTGTGCATGATAACTGTTTTATAGTATTACTTGTACAATGCATGTTGGGAAAAACATAAGGGGTAAATGTGAAATGACATCATGTTGATAATCTCATGTAATGAAATTGTTTAATATATTTGTGGCTTCAAATGTAATTGTTCCTTGTGATTGTGCATGTTGTTTGTGATTGGTGATTGACTCGTGTACCACATTAGTACATGTTTATTAATGGTTGGCTCGAATATCGCACCTGGTATGAGATATCATATGATTGGCTTGAGTACCACACCGGTATACTAACAATGATTGACTCAAGTATCACATTGGTACACTAACAGTTTATGTGTGGGTACTATGAGAGAACCAAGTTTACTTCATTGTAATTGGATGGTTAGATGTTGGTCCATGAGTGGTCGGACTTGTGTTTAAATGTTGGGATGGTTCTTTTGTAGACCAGGTTTGCATGTTAAACACTATGAATGATATTTTAGGGATCTTTGATGATCCATGTTACTTAAAAGGTGTGATGAATCAAGTATGACTTGTTATGCTGAGGTTGTTCATATTTATTTTGCATCTTAGTTCAGGGTGACGAATGAGAGTCTGGGGTATGCTATACTTGTGATTATACTTATAAGTTATCTATTTTGCTCAGTTATGGTTACTAGGTCAGGCTGATGACCGGGAGTCTGGTGCATAGTTTAAATGTTGGGACTAGTTATAATTGTTCGGTGTTTAGAACATATACTGATAAGGGGGATTTGAGTCATAGTGGTTTAGTAAGAGTCTTACATGTGGTTTACAAAAATGGTTCAAGGGCCAAGGTGTTGGAACGAGAACTTGAGGGAGAGTAGTAGGTTGGTTAACAAAGTTAGTAGCGGTCTGATATTTGAAGAATCTCTATGTGACAGAAGGGTTAAGTTATGATCTGATATGAATGTGGAATGACCTAGATAGTGAAGTTGACAATGGAAAGAGGGGGAGTGACATGAGATAGAGCGTATGAATTCCAAGAAATACTGCTTGTGGCAAGAGCGATGATTAAAGGGTTCAAATCCTAATTTATCTTCAAGTTGCATATTTCTTCTGCTTAATTACATGACATTATGTGGTGAATTTGGGCCGGTGGATGATACCTACTTGTACGTGTTGTGTGTACTTATACTACTCTTGCTATGCCACTTGGCATAGTCTGATTGTAGGATTCAGTGATGTTTCATAGGTGAAAACGAAGATGATCTCTGTGAGCTTCTACTCTTCTTTACTTATGGTGGTAGTTGTATCTTATTTCTTTCATAAATTGTACTCTTTAGAAGCTTTTGTACCTGTTTAGACTAGTTCCTTGTGGGAGGGATCAATGTATTTTTTTCAAAGGTATTTTTATTTGACAAATTGTAAATATTTCAATATATATAAATAGGTTGTTTAGTTTAATTTTGATTTATTTCCGCATGGCATGATTTAAGTTGGGTGATAGGGATTCTCTTATCCATGTGTTAGAGTAGGTGTCCACACGGCCCGATAGATTAGATCGTAAGAATGTTACCTCAAATAATTGTGTCATTGTACGTTCCTGTATTTGACTAATAAGCAACATCCATAACTCTTTTTTTTTTGGTTGAAAAGGAGTTAATTTATTTATATATAATATGCATCCATACAATCCAGGTGGCTAGAAGCATTACAATCAGCTTGAATACTAGGTAAATTAGCTACTAAGGCTATACTATCCGAAGATGGAGGAGGCATGTCAAAGGTCTGAAAATTTGCTCCCTTCTTTCCAGCATCTATAGTATTCGTGCTGAACAAAGAAGTAGCTGCCCGCTCCATATTACAAAATACAGGAATACTTACTACATTATCAACTAGAGTTAAACTATTCGGTGATGAAGGTGGCATGTCATGCCTAATAAAGGTTAATCCCTCCCTGTCCACATCGATATTCTTCATGATGAACATGGGTGGGGCTGACCATTCCACAAAATCTATGTTTTCCTTTAGCTTAACCGCTACTTTAGCTAATCTATCAGCCACCTGGTTCTGCTCCCTGCGTCTAAGGGTGATCTGTGGGTTCCCAGCCTCTGGAGCAATAATGCCCTGCATTCAAGGATTATGTTAGAAAAAGAATCGTTCCCTTCGTAAATCAGCACAAGGATGTCTGATGAGTCTGTTTCTATTTGAAGTGGTGTTATCATGTGTCTATCTGCCATTCTTAATCCCATTAGGAGCTAATATTTCATATTCTCAATCATAATTATAATATGTTCTTTCTTAAAATAAGTTGATATGACATTTTTAAACTCTTTGATATTCTTGGCAAGTGTTACGATGTATTTAGGGGTGTTCATGGGTTGGTTTGGATCGGTTATTGGTCAAAACCAAAACCAAACCAACTTAATCGGTTTTAAAATTATCAAAACCAAACCAAACCAAATATAATATACATTTATCGGTTTGGTGATTATCGGTTTCGGTTTGGTT
>JAJOOR010029845.1:0-14955 GCA_036250505.1 Solanum acaule | reverse complement strand
TAGTTATAAACTATAAACCTTTAAATAAATATTTAAAATGGATTAGGTATCCTATTCCAAACAAAAGAGATCTATTAACAAGATTATATGATGCTAATATCTTTTCGAAATTTGATTTAAAATCTGAATATTGGCAAATCCAAATATTTAAAGACTATTCTTATAGAACGGCATTTAATGTTCTATTTGGACAATACGAATGGAATGTAATGCCTTTTGGGTTAAAAAATGCTCCCTCAGAATTTCAAAAGATAATGAATAATATTTTCAATCCTTATTTGGATTTCATCATAGTTTATATTGATGATATTTTGGTGTATTCAAAGACTTTTGAAATGCATATTAAGCATTTAGACATTTTTAAGAAAATAGTTATTCAAAATGGTTTGGTGATTTCTAAACCTAAAATGAGTCTTTTTCAAACAGAAGTTAGATTTTTGGGTCATTTGATTTGTCAAGGAAAAATAACTCCTATTCAGCGATCTATTGAATTCGCGTCAAAATTCCCTAATATTATTACAGATAGGACGCAATTGCAGCGATTTTTGAGAAGTTTAAATTACATTTCCCCCCACTACAAGAATTTGTCTCGAGATTTAGCCCCGTTATACGACAGGCTAAAAAGGGATCATAAGAAATCTTGGACTAATAGTCTCACGGATCTTGTGAAGACTATTAAAGATAGAGTTAAATCTTTGCCTTGTCTAGCTCTTGCTAATCCTTCTTAGCAAAAGATTGTAGAGACGGATGCGTCTAATATTGGTTATGGCGAAATACTGAAACAAATCAATCCGCATGATAAAAATAAATATCTTATTCGATTTCATTCAGGAAAATGGAGCGATACTCAGAAAAAATATTCAATGGTAGCTCATGAAATGTTAACTATCGTCAAGTGCGTATTGAAATTTCAAGATGATTTAAATAATCAAAAATTCTTGATAAAAACTGATGCCCAATGAGTTAAATATATGTTTGATAAAGATTTTAAATATGATGCGTCCAAATTAATATTTGCTAGGTGGCAGGCACAATTAGGCCCTTTTAATTTCGAAATTCATTATAAAAAGGGAAGTGATAATTCTCTTCCAGACTTCTTATCTAGGGAATATCTTTCTTCATAAACAATGAGTTGTTTAGCTTTCTTTAATGATAAAACTTTGATTACTATTTTAAAGGCAGTTCCTCTTAATAGAGATTTACAGGAACATATATTATGGAGAATTATAGACGAAATGGTGATGGATATCGTCGCTGATTACATGATTGAACAAGAGCTTTATGAAAGATTTTATTGTTATGAAGTTTATAACCTCTTACATGATTAAAAATATAACCTCTTGAATGATTAAAACTAAATGTTATGTTTGCAGGATGGATCCTCCTTGGGTAACCAAGGCTAGAGGAAAAGGCATCTATACTCGCGGAAGGGGAAGATCGTCCCCAAGTTCATCAAGATCATCATATGGATCTTCATCAAATACTCCTATAATACAAAAAGGAGGAATGAGTTTATATAATTTAAACTCAAAGGCGCAAGCGAAAGCTTTGTCAGCAATCCATCTGGAAGATATTCCAGAAAATAATCCATTATATGCTTAATTACAAGCATATTTATCACAAAAGCAAAGTAATACTTTTGCTGAAATAACCAAAGAAGAGGTTGATGATATAAAAACCTACAAAAAGGTGGAAAAAAGAGAAATGATATTTCTCTTAGAAAATGCTGATATACATAGAAAAGAAGAACCATGGAATATATTCCAAAGGTACTTATTGAATGGACTTTATTTCCCGGGTGAATCATACAAAACTCGTACCTATTATGAAAATCTTTTGATAAGTATGGGTGTTGAATTTCAACACTTTTCGGGATATAATACAAGTGCGAATGTTTATAACTTTTCCAAAATGATTATAAAGCAAATTATTGCCATTGAAGATTGGGGTATTTCCTCAATGACCAAGAGAGAATTTAGCCTTAATAAGGTCACTGTGAAATTTACCTATTGGGGTTATATCCAAGCCTTTAATAAAATTCTTTGTTATAACAATGAGAGATATAAACATACTTGGTTTATCAAAGTATGTGCAAAAGTATTTGTTAATCCTCTACCAAATTGGTTTTTAAATTGGTGGTCATACCACGGGCCAACTATAAAGATATTGCCCGAACCATTTCCAAAGTTATACAGAGAATGGACAAAAGTTTCTCCAGACCTCAACAAGTTATACCAGCAAGAACACATCTGCTATTTACAACAAATTGAGCAGATTTATTTCTTCATAGAATTTTCTGTGTCATGGATTCATAAATGGGTTCCAGAAGTAGATTTAACTGAGGAACAAATTCCTTGTTTATACCGAACTTATTATAATAACTTTTGGGACAAGTTGATGAAGAAAGACCCTCAATCAAAGGCAATCTATGGACAAGAATTACTGGACTTAATTTCCAAAACTGTTCAGGAATATAAAACAATTCCTCATAAAGGAATCATGGTTGATACTTCTGTGCGTCATATGGCAAGAAAAATTTCTAATCAGGATGAAGAAAATCAAATCGAAATGATTAATAAATATTTAGAAGAAGTAAAGAAAAATCTGTTGAGTAATATAACCCATTACGCAAAATCAGATTCGTCAATGCGTAGTGAAACAAGCGATGATGTGCATGAAGCTCAACCATATGAAGAAGATGAGCCGGAAGATGGATTGAAGAAAGCCGAAGATTATTTGGCAAAACTAAAAGACAAGCTGTAGCAGATAAGCACTATCAACAGGAGATAAGCACTACGGGACAGTAAAAGGCCCGCGCTACTGTAGCAACACTGTAGCTCAACAGTAGATACACTATTACCAGGACCCAGATAGGGGCCATGATCCTGTACAAAAATTCTTTCTTTTCCTATAAATAAGTTTGTTTTTCTTTAATTAGGAGCAGGTTTTAGAAACCCTCTCTTCCGTTTTGTACTCTCTCTCTTTCTTGTAAACTTTTCTTTCTAAAGTTTTGTAAGCTTGCCGGACTTTGGCCGGAGTAATAAAGTGTGCGGTTTGGTAACAACAAGATACTTTCTTTTCTCATTCTTCCTGTTTTTTACTTTTCTTATCTTCTCCGATCTGAGCCATGACTATGTCCGGCTAAAAAATTATATATATGCCGGATAACTAACTTCTCTTTTATATAGACCATGAACGGATCTAAGCTTTATTTAAATATAGAGGAATTTTAGTATGGCTTCTCGACTTGGTTCTGAGATTGAGGTACAGTCGGATCTAGTATTACTTTTATTGGCTTTGTCTTTGTGACTCCGTCTGATGAGCCGTGATTTTTAGCTTGAAAAAGAGTTTGATAAGTATGGCGCCTCATACCCGGTTAGAACTATCAGACACATAGGCTCAATAAAAGTATGTATTAGCTTCTTGACAAGCCCTTTGCTTGGGTAAAATAATTAAACCATGCAGTCTGAGAAACCATGTTAAAATTCTTGTGTATTTCGATTCTTATGTAGTTGGACAACCTCTAAGGATATTGAATTGCTTGATTTATGACTGGGCGGACTACCGCCAGGTCAGTGATCTTGTAACGTTGGTACATCATCATCATCATGATTATTATTATTGTTGTACTGTTGTTGGATGCTCTATTTGAACATCTTCAAGTCCATGAGATACACAGAAGAATGGACAGTCGCACTCTCAAAGGCAAAAATAAGATAAGGGACCAGGTCCAGGACAAGTCACTAGCTCTTGAAGTGACATCAGGTGAAACCTCTGATGAAGATGAGGTCATGGCAAACCTAACTAAGAAATTTCAGAAAATAGTGTGGAAATCTGAAGGTCTTCAAAAGGGAGAGAACTCCAGCATGGCTGTAAACACAAATGATCGTTGCCACAAGTGTGGAAAGCCAGGGCATTTCATCAGAGATTGCCCCATGCATACACTTGAATACAAAGACTATGTTAAGGCTGAAGGAGAAAAGGATGAGAGAAGGGACCTGGTTCCTAATAAGAGTCGAAGAATATCAGCTGCTTATTATGGTGTGAAGAAGGCCTTTTCAGTCAGGGAAGACACCTCAAGTGACTCAGAAGAGTCTGACCATCCCGAAGATGCTTCCATACTTGCAGTGAAAGATGATGATGTTAGCTTTGATGAAATGTTTGCCTTTATGGCAAAATCTGATGGTGAAGAAGCTGAAGAAGAGGTAACCCTTTTTTAAATTAAACAAAATTTGCATGTTTATTTTGTTAAAGGGTTGAGGAATCTAGCCACTATTTTGATTGACTCTATCATTGAGTTAACAATTGAAAAGGATCTGATGAACAACAACCTAGATATTCCTCATAAAGAAAAGGTAGCCTTGGTTGACCAAATGTCTATTGTGGAAGAACAATTGATAGTTATAGAAGCTGAAAATCTAGAACTTAGGGAAAAATTAAAGATGTTGAGTGAGAAATGTGGCAGAGGAAAGGGAGAGGCTAGCAACTTGCAAATCGATCTAGAAACCAGTTTGAATACTGCTGAAACAAAACTTGTTATGGCCTTGGAGAGAAATAATCAGTTAGAGAGGGACCTGGTCCGTGTCAAAGAAGAACTGAACAAATCTCTCAAATGGACCACCTCTTCAAAATTGCTTGCCAATCTTACCAGTCAGGGTCAAAATGATAGGAATGGGTTAGGAAATTCAAGCAAAAGTCCTTCTTACAACTTCCATAGCAAATATGTGTTTGTGTCTGAAAATTTGTTGTGTTATCATTGTGGTCGTGATAGTCATTTGAAGAAGGACTGTCCAGCTTGGAAAAGGACCCAAGATAACCTCTCAAACTATTCCAAACAGAGGAACATGAAGAAGAATGGACTTTGTCAGCAGAAGAACAGGCAGAAGAAGGGACCTGGTCGTGCGTCTGGTCCTAAATTGAAGAAAATCAATCTGCCTCACTGGACAAAGAACTCTCTTATCACTCATTTATCCTTACTGGGAACTCTGATTACCAAGGTTAATGAGTAATATGGTATGCAGGTGAGAGGAAGTAGCGGTAGTCTGTGGTGGTTCATGAATAGCGGATGCTCAAAGCACATGACTGGGAAATTAAAAACTTCCTCTCTCAAGGCACTTCAACGTGGAGGTGTCTCATTTGGCAAGATGGCAAGAAATGATAAATGGGTGGTCACAACTTGATCTCTCAGATGATGATACTGACAAGAAGGAGATGCAAGAACATGTATTGCTGATCTAAACACGCTCGTTGTAACATTCTCACTTCCCTTAATGCTCAAGGGACCTGGTCCCCAGTCTGCACAAAATGAAATTTGCAGATGACATAGAATGTGATGTTGGTATTAAAGAGAAGCAGATCAGACCATCCTTCAGGTGGAATAAACAGGCTTTTAATCTTCCAAAGAACTTTCGGTTGAAGTGGTGAATAATACATGTTCTATGACCAAAAGGATGATATTGAGAAGTTTGATCTCAATGGTGATGAAATAATGGTTGTGAGATATTCTTCATCTAACAAGGCTTATCAGGTGCATAAAAACAAGAATAGTTCGTTGAAGAAAATGTTCATGTGATTTTTTGATAAGTCAGGAAGAATTGAGAAACTGCAAAACAAAGAAGTTTCTGAGATGGAAGAGCTGCTTCAGATTCAAAGAGATGGGCTAAACAGTGAGCTTGTTGAAGAACATCCTCTTCATAAATCCAACAAGCTCAAGGAAGCTGATTCAGATAAGGGACCCAATCCTGTAGACAGGGCTGAACAAAGATAATGCATTTCAAATTAATAATGTGAATTCTAATAGTGAGTTTTGAAGTAAGCATAATGGAAGAATTAATTCTTCTTGGAGTTGTAGATCAAGCAAACTTCCAAAGGTACCCTTGTGTGTCAAGAAAAGTTCATCAAAGAGCTACTCAAATGACTTAAAATACTTGAAGTCAAGACAATGTTAAAAAAGGATAGTGTCATCATGAAGTCTTGCAAAGACATGGACCTGGTACCCGCTCAAAGAAGTTGTTGAAAAGGTTTCATATTATGGATGCCTAGACAATTCATATTTCCCTGGGCACTGACTTGAAGCAGGATGCTGATGAACCTGTTTTAGAGATTCCATTCTTATACTAAGGAATCACATTTGAAGGCTTCTAAGAAAATCTTAAGATATTTGAAGAAGACAGGCTAGTCTGTCCATCAGGAGACTTTTTGATTCGAGGTACATGGTGATGCTGATTATGTAGGGTATCAAGTTGATGGAAAGAGTACCTCAGGAGTGGCTTATGTTCTAGGCTTATCTCTCACTCATGGGGAACTAAAAGGCAAGATTCAATTACTCTTTCAACAACTGAGGCAGAGAATGTAGCAAATGTAGCTTGATGTGCTCGACTCTTGTGGATCAAGCAGCAGCTTGAAGCTCTTAGAAGACCTGGACGAGATGATCAAATTGAAGTTGAGAATGCTGAAACCTGATCGAATGGATCCTCCCCTAAGCAATCAACTCTCTCATGACTATGTAGAGAGAGCATATATCCTTGTTTTTCAGTTATGTATGTTTTAGCAAGTTCAGTCTCATACCTTTTGTAGGTATACACGCATGGGAAAAGGGCTGAAGGAAAAAGGAGGTCAGGACAAATCTAGGCAATCACATCCAAATTACAGAGAGTGACCCGATCCATTCTCGAAGGTTAGCACTCTTAACATTGCATTTTGAATTATGCATGAGAACCGTTGCAATTGCCACATATTTGTCATTCAGGTATCTGATCATTGTGCCATATTTTAAATACCAAGATGACACCGGCTTCCACATGATATACCATTCCACTTCCCTTGTACTCCATATTTCTTTCCATAGCCCTAGAAAACTCAAATTCCCTTCCAAAAATCAAAAATTCTCAAAACCTTCCTTTCTCCTCTCTCAAAAACACTTCAAATGTTTAAATCCTTTGTTCCTAATGGAGAATTTTCGGATGGAGAAATTTTTGAGTGTGATGAGGGACCAGGTCTGACAAAAAAAATGGAAAAGATGATATTCAAAAAGAAAGAAAGCTATATTCTGAGAGCTCAAAATATTCTGAATAGGAGGGTGTCTGAACCAAAAAAAATGGAAATGAATAAAAAAATATGAAATGGTTCCTCAATTAATGATCTATTATCTTAGAGGCATTGAGTAAGTTTAATCTTGCTAATCTTCTGTCATGAGAAACTCAAGCTTGATATGGAAGCTATGACAGCTGCTCCTGCTAACAGGGATACTAAAATAGTTTGTTTGAAGGCTTAGCTTTTGGAGGAACAATCAGAGGGACCAGGTTAAAAAAAAAATATGGCAACCAAGCATGCTAAGGAATATGTTCTACTAATTTTATTATTTCCATCCCTTGCTCCTAAGTCATCCCCTTTCTCCCTAAATTCCTAATGTCAGTCTTCATTCATCTTTTCTATCGAAACTCAGTGGGTATTTCCTTGGTTCTCATTCGTAATAATATTTTCAATGCTTTGATTGCTGATCTTTTATTTATGAATGAAAAATGTCTTGTTTCTACTGACTTGTCTCATTACTTCATTCATTTTTACTCATGCTCAGTGTTGCCCAAGTGGCCACGAACTTGCTTGAACTATATTTCTGGCAACTTGGTTTACTGCTTTAACCTTTTTTTATGATGTCAAAAGGGGAAAGATTGTTAGGGTATGAGATCAATCATCATAATAAATAATGATGGTAATCAATGATGACATGGTCATGTCGATAGGGGGAAGAAATGCTACTTGAAGAGGTCATGCTCATGCCGATAGGGGGAAGAAGTTGAAAACGGTTGTCATCATAAAAAATGGGAAAAATGCTATTTTGATGATTTGACAAACTTCGGGGATGATGAAATTCCAGTTACCTGAAGAGTTCTTGTTAATAGGGGTAACTGGTGAATAAGTTTGTTATCATAAAAAACGGGGGAAATGTTAGTTTGGAACTGATATTAAGTTTTGATGATTTAACAAACTTAGGGATCTAACAAGGAACCAGATCATTGTTATTAAGACTGCTGGCAGGGGAAATGAATGAATAAACTCAGTGTGAGGAATATTTGTGTGTAATCATCAAAAAGGGGAAAAATATTATATTCTATGTGTTTTGATGGTCCTCACAAATGCAGGGACCTGGTCCCTGGCAGAGTGCTCTCGTCTAGATTCAAATGGGGTACAGTTGTAAAGTTGTCATGTCAGGTGATAGGTGAAAAGTGCAGTGTACTGCACCAATAGAAAGAGCGGATGAGATTGTTTGTTTCAGTGTCTCACAAATGTAGGGACCTGGTCCTTGGCAGAGTTCTCTCCATCAGATGCATAATGGGATACAACTGTAAAGTTGTCCTGCCAGTCGGTGGTTGGTGAGGCGCCATCGTACTAACTAATCAAGGTGTTTGTCCAACGGGAACTCCCAAGAACATTGCAAAGGACCTGGTCCCTGCAAGACTGCGTTATGAAAAGGTGACAAGACAACCGTCAGAAAAGTTGTCACCTCTGATGTGGTAGGTGAACAACTTTTCTAAAAATAGCAGTCTTTCAGCCAATAAGGTCGTCTCAAGGAGTTTGTATGTGTTTAAGATAGTCTTCTCACCAAAAACACAAATTCAAGTTTTGGCAAACAAAATTTTGGATTACAGAAAATCCAAAAGCTAAAAAGAAGAAGCCATCTTCAAGGAAGTATTATCCTCAAGAGCAACAAGGACCTGATAGAGCTGCAAGCTGTCTAGTTGTCTTAGGATTATATCTTTTGTGCTTACATTGTAAATCTATTCCAAATCTATAAAGGAAATAGATCTTTGTTCGGTTCTGCAAAAATTCTAAATCAGTTAGGTTGATAGGTTTAGTAGGCAACATTGTTGTTGCTTAGTTGAATTCTAAATCATCTAAGAGTTAGGTGGTTTAGTGGGCAACATTGTTGTTGCTTAGTCAAAGTCTAAATCGTCCAGAGGGTGGTGATTTAGTGGGCAACCTGTGTGTTGCTTAGTTGAGTTCTAAGTTATTCTGTGTCGGGTAGCTTAGTGGGCAATAGTGATATTTCTTAGTTGCTCTATTTGTAGTGGAATGCTACATTTAGGGGGAAGGGATTTAGAGGTAAATTTCTAGGTTGCAAGTTGTTGTAATCTGAATTGTTGCTCTATTTGGAAGAAATAGAGTTTGGTTTGAAAAGCCTGTAAGGACAGGTCGTGGTTTTCACTGCCCTTGAGCAAGGGGGTTTCCACGTAAAATCATTGTGCAGATTTTACTTCCAGCCATTTACTTTCTGCATTTATTTAAGCTATTGTTCTTGCTAAGTCATGGGATCTTGTCCGTTGACGTATATTGGATGTTGACTATTGCATGTGCTTATATTCTGTTCTTACTGTGTCAAGGGACCTGGTCCATTGACTGTTAGTGGACGCCTATATTCCAACACATATCATATTATTATTTGCACAAAAAGAAAAATCATGAGATTGAATTAAGTGAAGATTTTCATTCAACAAATTATATATAGTATTTCTTTTTTTACTTGTTCTTTTACCTGCCCATGCTTTTGTTCATCATTGTCGATTTATCGTAAGGAGCCTCTCTACCTTGTTTAAAAAATAATTTAATATAACATATACTAGTTTGGTTACGAATAACAAATTAACATTTTTAATAATTTGTCGTACCAATATTTTAATTTTGAGTATATGTCCATGCAGATTAAAGAAGCTTTGCAGCTCAAATTAAAGAATATATTTTGAGTGTGAATGGCCAATTTCCAAGTCCAGTTATATATGCCAATACTGGAGATACACTGGTTGTCAATATAATGTCCAGAATGATGGAACCCAAAATATAACATTGAACTGTGTGACCACTCTTTTATTTATCTTATTATACTATACGATTGAGTATACTAAAAGAATGACAAATTTCAGGACAACCGCGATATCCATGGTCAGATGGTCCTGAATTTATTACTCAATGGCCAATTCGACCAGGAACAAATTTTAGTCAAAAGATTAATCTTTCAGATGAGGAAGGAATGCTCATAGTGATTGGTCAAGAGCTACTGTTAATGGTGCACTTATTATACGTCCTGCAAATAAAACTAATTATCCTTTTTCATAGACCTGCTGCTGAAATTCCCATCATATTAATATACTTCTTTCGTTTTAATTTGTTTGACTAGCACGAAATTTTAAAATTATTAATTAAATTGCAGGGGAGTGGTGGAAAAGTGATGTACAAGCAGTTGTAAATGAGTTTCTAGCAAATAAATCTGATGCTTTTCTTATAAATTGTCAACCAGGAGATTTATATCCTTGCTCAACAAATTAAATGGTATTGATTAATGCTAATTACACTAATTTTTGTATGAATTTATATGTTACTTTTAATTGTCATGTTGTATTTTTCGAAAGTCAATTTTGACTGTTACATTTAGTGAATTACTTTATATATAAAAATATCAAGTTTGAGCAGAAGCTACTGAGTTCACGTGAATCTATAACTACAAGGCTAGATTTGCCTCTAAAATGATTTATAACCACATAAACAATATCTTACTTACACCAGAAATTTCAATTTCTTTTTTTCTTTAATTTTTTAAATTTCATACCAATTATAAATCTCGTCACATATATTTGAGGCAGAGGGAGGAGTGTTACTTTTCAAAGCTTAACCGCGTTAGCATAATTCTTTTTTTGATGATGCAAATTATGTTGAAAAATCATTTATGAACATAACCAATTTTTTGTTTTTTTCAACAGACACATTCAAACTAACGGTGGAGAAAGAGAAGACATATTTGCTTAGAATTGTAAACGCCGTAATGAACAATCTCATGTTTTTCTCCGTCGCAAATCACCGACGGTGCGTGCGTTAAACCATTCAAGTCAAATTACATCACAATTTCCCTATTGATGCTTTACTCGAAGAAAATCAAAACCCTAACCACTATTATATGGGTGCAAAGGCATATAATAGCGTAGTTGGAGTTGGAGTTGAATTTGACAACACAACCACCACCGCTATCATTTAGTATCGTGGAAATTACACCGCTTCATCTCCACCCATCCTCCCCGATCTCCCAAATTTCGACGATACGAACGCATCGTTTAATTTCACTAGGTCATTAAAAAGCCTAGCCGATAAAACACACCCTATTAACGTACCATTAAACGTTACAACCAATTTATTATTCACATTTTCCGTAAACACGTTACCTTGCGAGGATGAATCGTGTAGTGGACCTAATGGGGATCGATTCGCGGCTAGTGCGAATAATATAAGCTTTGTGTTACGTCGTATCAACATATTAGAAGCTTATTATAAAAATATTCAAGGAGTTTATGGAGATGAATTTCCTAGTTTTCGGCCTTTAAATTTTAATTTTATGGGTGGTTGGAATTACAACATCCCGATCGAAGAACGGAGGTTCATGTTCTTGAATATGGAACAAATGTAGAGATTGTGTTGCAAGGAATAACTAGTTTATTGGGTGGAGTTGATCATCCAATTCATTTACATGGATATAGTTTTTATGTTGTTGGAGCTGGATTTGGAAATTTTGACACAGATAAAGACCCTTTGAATTATAATCTTGTTGATCCTCCTCTTCAGAATACTATTGCTATTGTTAGGAATGGATGGGCTGCCATCAGGTTCAGAGCTGATAATCCAGGTATTTTTTTTAATTGATCATATTCTTTGTATACATCGTTATTTATTGTTACTATACTTAGAGGTGTCAAGTAGGTGTGTTGGACGAGATCTGACTAGTTAATATGACACGAATTAATAAATAGACAGATCGAACAAAAGTTATATGAGTTGAGATAGTTGGATCAATATGGGTGTAATGGGTCATAACTCAATCGGTCTAATTTTTACCAAGTTTTAATTTCTAATTGATTTGTTATTTAAACGAAAAAATTGATAAGATTTCTCATTAGTTAAAATAAAATAGACTGAATTAATAATAGGTGCGTTGAATTTATATAAGTTAAATTTTAGTAAGTTCTATTTGATGGTGCAAATTTTATTGGCACGTGATGTGCTTTAGCATGTTGATCGATTTAGTCAAAACTAGGACATTTTGACAATGTAAAATTGTTTCACAAATAATCACAACTTTTATGGAAAAATGGTTTATCCATAGTTGTTTTTAGAAGTTAATCTCAACTTTATTTTATATGATATCATGATTCATGCATGGATTCTTGTAAACTAAATAACTTATTACATGATCAAGTAAATTAATTATATAATACTTATTGTATTAAATTAAATTACGTCGTCAATATATATAATTCAAACTCTTAATTAATAATATGCAATTTTTAAATTTTATTTTTTTATGTGACAGGAGTATGGTTTATGCATTGCCATTTAGAACATCACGTAAGCTGGGGAATGGAAATGGCATTCATTGTGAAAGATGAAAAAGGCTCTCAAGAGAAATTGCTTCCTCCCCCTCCTGATATGCCCCAGTGTTGAATTTAAATATACCTCACATTTTACTATAATTTATTTTTAATTTTGGAACATACTCTAATGAGGGGAGAAAGAAAAAATGTATTTGCTTATTGATTTTATTAATTCGTTACTAAGACATAAATAGCTTTGGATAGATATATATTTATGTCTTTGTTTTTCTTATATGTAATAAAATTGATATTTTATATAGCTTATTGGAGCTATATTTAATATGATAATAATGTGAATCTGATTTTATGTTAGTATTTGACTCTCCCAATTTTCTTCATTTACTTATATTTACATGTTCTTTTATCGTTGTTCAATCGTGTATTTTTTTGTTATTTAATATTATTCTATTTGCCTTATTAGTATGTTTTTCTATTTAGAGAAAAAGGGAAAAAGTAAAAAATAGTGATAAATGGTAATGGTAATGGTAATAAGGATATATAAGATTTTGTTTAATTACATTGGCAATATATAGGATTAAGATTTGTTCTTTTGACTTTTAAATAAAATTAGTGTCACGCCTCAAAATGGAATGAGATATGCCATAACATTCTGTCAACTTGCATCAAGCGATTATTTATAATGTAGTTAGGGGTGTCAAATAGGCGGGTTAGGTTGAAATTGAAGATACTAAAATGGGTTGAAATAGAAATTGAGTTGGGTTCCTGACTCGCCAAAGTTTACTTTGACCTCAAATGAGTTGGGCTCCAATGAGCTTAAAAATGGGTTGGGTCTTGACCCACCCATTCGATTCGTTTTATCTTAATAATTTAATATATTGTTATGAAGTCATTACCTCACTTTATGTCCAAGTTTCCATGTATCATAATTTATCAAATTAATAACTATATTCAATGGCTTTAGTAACTTTTTTTTTAATTATCGTTCGATAACAAACAATGACAAAATAAAAGTGGAGGTAAACTCAATACCAATTAGAAGGATTTCAAGAACAATAATACATGTAGCGTAATAAGATGATGTTATTGATGTTAAGGTCTAAGAAAAGGAGCTTGATGAATGTTTCAATTTTGTGTATTGAAGAATCAAACATGAAAAGTTAAAAGAGATTTCAACATTTTGAGAAGGAAATTTTGGAGTTTTTCAAAAAGTTGTTGTAGAAACCTCTACACTTTTGACCCCAAAATTAGAAGAAGAAAAAAACAAAGTTTGAAATAGTCTCCTTATGTTTATAGAAGGTGGCCTGGGAACGGGTCTTGGAGGACACGAAGTGGAAGGACTGGACCAGGATGATCTTCGATACGAGGAAGATCTCCTAATTGAATTATCAAGGAACTTGAGTTCTATAGATCCATCAGGGAATTAAATGATTCTCTCAATCTGAGATCTTGCAGAATGAGATGCAAAAGGTTGGGTTATGTTTTCAAAACGCCAATCATTACTGGAGAGTATATCTTTCCATTGGAGGAGACGAGGAACAAAGATAGAACTATGTTCATGGTTGGCTTCCATAAGCATAGTTTCACCTTTTGGACTTTCATTATATGCTTTAGGAGCAAGAGTGGTTTTCATAAGCCTGTAATAAACTCGATAAATAATAGTTATTTCTCGAGTATTGATTTTACTGTTCAAATTTTTTGTTTTGACGTTAAGAGTCAAAGAATCCATGACATTAGGGTCATTAATGTCAAGAGAGAAGTTAGGATAATAATTAAAGTAAACTGGCCCATCAGCTAGGTTACTCTGCAAAACTCCTAACAGCGATTCATCAAAATTCAAAAATTTGTCATCTCGAAGGATGACACAAACAAGAATATCAAGTCATTTTCTAAACAAAGGCTTAACAACAACTATCTTAACAGGAATATGATGACTCTGAGGTCGGTAATAATCCTTCTAGCTCAGCAGCCCCAGGATTAACGGTAATCTCTTCAATTAGACCTCAGAGTCATCATATTCCTGTTAAGATAGTTGTTAATAAACATTTTGTGATTAACAAAATTGCTTTGCTTGACAGTGGTGCAGATCGTAACTGCATAGTAAAAGGTATAGTTCCTACAAAGTATTTGCAAAAGAGTACTTCAAAATTATATTCCGCTACAGGAGAACCTTTAAAGATAAATTATAAACTTTCTAAAGCTCATATTTGCAACAAAATCATTTGTTAAACAAATGTCATTGTTGCAAATATGAGCTTATAACCCATATGTTACTCTTAATATACATAAAAACAAACAAAAAGTCAACAATAAGGGTGTGTTTGGTATGAAAGAAAACATTTTCCGGAAAATGTATTCCAATTTTCTCATGTTTGGTTGGGTAAAATGTTTTCCAAATCAACTCATTTTCCTCAAATTTAAGGAAAATGACTTCCCTTCAAAAATTAAGGAAAACATTTTCCAAAACTATCCTCCAACTTCAAATTACAATTTTTCTTTTGAAAAAAAACATTTTTTTTTGTTGAAAAAAATAAATTTAAAGCTTTGTAAAAAAAAGTATTTTAAACTTTAATTTTAAATTTTTTGA